>RBNI01006718.1:0-11042 GCA_003990745.1 Jimgerdemannia flammicorona | reverse complement strand
AGTGTTAGATTAATGTCTTCTCTACTTTTTTATAGTTTCTGGTACCTTTGGCTGTATCTAGAGTATACTTGTTTTGGTGCAGTGCCTTCTTCCTTTTGTTATTGCTAATAAGATATCATCTCAGTATATTATGAGTTATGTAGAGAGTTAGCTAACCTTGGGTATCAAGTACTCAGTATAGGTTATCTGCATGTTCTCAGTTCCTGTAGTGGGGCTCTCTGGCTTTGGTGAGCTTTCTAATAAGCACAGTTTTGACATAGGTGGCTGTTTTTCCATCTTTCTCTGCTACAATTCACATTACACACACTTTTACAACCCACTTTTGAGTCGTTTATTAGAGAAAGATACTAAGAAGATGTCAGACAGCAAGCAAGACGACACGTGTACTAGGTCGGGTGGACCTGGGGCCTTCGACTGGCAGTATGTTAGGAGGGGGCATGGGCTGGGGATGGGGCCTTTCGGTGCCTCGAGTGGACTGGGCAACTCCGGTGGTAGAGGTGGCACTGGTGGGGGGGCTGAAGGGCAGCAGGGGAGGAGCTTTGTGGAAGCGCTGAGGACTGGGGGCTGGCCGATGGGTGCCTGCAGAGAGCAGGCTGGAGGGAAGAGGAAGCAGAAGGCTGAGGATGCTGGGGGAGCTGGGCCTTCGATGGTGGGAGGTGGGGGTAGTGGAGGGACTGCTGGGAGGGGTGGCGGGACTACTGATGGTGGCATGACAGCTAATCAGGAAAAAAAAAGAGATGTGACAGCTGATTGCCGGGAGGGGCAGGGGTTCCCAATGAGGAAGGGGGACTTGGCAGATGGTGTAACGGAGCTGGCAGTGGCCCCATTACTCAAGAAATCCATCTTAGAGTTCGCGGTGACCTTGTGCTTCCGGGGCTTGGCGGTGACAGCAAGGATGGTTCTGGGGCTTGTGTCGAAGCAGGTGGCTGGGGCAGCTTTGGTGAAGTTCTTGAAGGGTCTGGAAGGGGTCAAGGTGGGCTTTGAGGAGGCGGGTCCACTGGAGGAGGCACTGAAGACTAGCATTGTGGTTGGGGAGATGGTGGTCCCCATGGTGCGGTGCTTGTGTTGGGACCCCAGAGTAGTGCAGCTTTGGGTGAAGGGGGTGCCCATGGTGACTAAGGAGGAGACGAGGAAGAGGGTGGAGGAGGTGATGTTGGAGTATGGCGACATAGTGGATGTTGGCTTTCAGGTTTGGGAGGGGACTGAGATCAGGACAGGTGATGTGGATGTCAGGATTTGGCTGGCGGGAAAGGAGGCCATGGGGAAGGAGAGGGACTGGCCCTCGGTGCTGATGTGGGGGGCCTTTGTCTGCAAGGTGTCGAGGGTGAAGAGGAGTGAAGAGGAGGAGGAGGATTTGTTGGAGGCGCTAGAAGAGTTGGGTGGTGCAGTAGCGAGGAGAGCGCAGGCTTGGAAACTGTATAAGGAGTCCATGCATCTGGAAGTGGTGGGCAGAAAGCGGGTCCGGGTGGATAAGAAGCAGTGGGAGCGGGCTCAGGGGTGCAAGAGGTAGAGGGAGCTGTTGGCGAGTATGACAGGAGAGGTGAAGAAGCCAACAGTTGGAACTGAGGCATCCAGGAGTGCTGAAGCCAGTGTCTGGGCTGGGAAAGGAGGGGAGGAGGTGGAGGCAAAAGGGATAGGAGCTGAGGAGGCACTGGGCAAGGACCCATTTGCTGATGGTACCTTTGAAGTGTGGGAGCCGGAGATGGATACCACTCCCACCCCACTTATCAGGAGGGGTCCAGTGGGGAAGAGAGGGATGACAGAGGATACGAGGATGCAGGGGGCCCAGCAGGTGTGCTTTGGAGTTCCGGATGTGGGGCAAGGGGGTCAGGTGGTGGCAGTTGGTGAGGACGAGCTGGTGGATGTTCCTGAGGAGGAGTGGGATGAGGCTGCTAGTGTAGGAGCTGACACTACAATGCTGGAAGCAGGGTGGCTGGGGACCCCAGGAGGGAAGGAGGTGGGAAACTTGTTGTGGATGTGCTCAGTGATGGACAATCTAGCAGCTGAAGCCTTGGGAGAAGTGGACTTATGGGCGATGCCCGAGGAGCATTAGGCAAGGATTCTGCAGGGTGATGGAGTGGAGGAGGCACTGAAGGTGGAGATTCTGGGCATTTTCCTAGAGAAGGAGGGGTATGAGGTTGATGAGGTGAGGAGGGCGGAACTTGGGGCAGTTGCTGGTGAGTGGGCGGCATACTGCTGGGCGGAGCGGCATGGTTTGTGGCTCTGGCAGGGGGCATGTCTGGAGTATTGCGAGGAATTTGAGGAGCGGGAAGATGGGGCAATGGTAGAACTGCTGGGAGCATTGGCAGCACAGGAAGCAGGGGAGAAGGAGTTGGCTGCTGAGCATGACTTGGACTTGGTACAGGAGGAGCGGACTGTGGACCTGTAGAGGAGAGGGCAATATTATCTATTTATTCCTTATGAACAGTACAACCAACATTTTTTCTTTGAATGTGAATGGGTTACGGGGCTCTGGGCGGTGCAGAAACATTTTTACTTAGCTCAAGGGATTGGAGGCTGATCTCTTTCTACTGCAGGATATTAGATGTGAGGATGAGGACAATCAGGTAGAGTGGACTAGGGAATGGGGTGGGGACATAGCTTGGTTTGGAAAGGTAGCGATTTTGGTGAGGAAGAGTAGAGGCATATTGGGGGACATCAGGAGCTGGGGTGATCGCTTGGTCTGGGGAGATTGACATCAGTCAGGGTGGGAATCAGTGAGGGTGGGCTCTTGCTACTGCCCTGCGGCTAGGGGTGAGAGGATTGTATGGATTAGGGAGCTGCTGGAGGAGGGTACTTTCATGGAGGAAGGGGTCGAAATCCTTGGTGGGGATTTTAATATGGTTCGGGATCCACTTCTAGACAGGACTGATGGAGGGAGGAGTGCTGGGGGCAGGAGTGGAGGTCTGGATGCATGGGAAGAGGTGGAGACGTTGAGCTCATTAGGGGATATGGGCAGAATGAGGTGGGGGGATGCGAGGGTCTTTACACATTGGGTGAATGGCTTGGGCACGAGGATTGATTGGATTCTGATGGTGGAGTGCTGGGGGTCAGATGTTTGGAAGATATTGGAGATTGAGTAGTGCCCTTGGTCCAATCACTGGGGACTTTTAGGGCAGGGGCAGTTTGGGGGGAGTGGAGATGGACCCGGACATTGGCACCTTAACTCCTCCCTGCTGGCTGAGAAGGGGTTGTAGGAAGTGTGGGTGGGGGAAATTCAGGCGAAAGTTTTTGCCTAGAGGCATGAGGGTTTGCCGGTGGCTAGCCGCTGGATGAGATTGAAAGAGACTGCGAGGGTGTATTGGGGAGAGGCTGGTAGAGAGGCTGGGAGGCAGAGGAGGAGGCATATAAGGTGTGCCTCCAACAGGTTGCGTAGATTGCAATTGGATTGGGTGGACTTGCTTACAGTTGTTGGGGTAGAGGATTGGAGGATTGAGAGGACGAAACTGGAGATTGAGGAACTACAACAGGTGTTGAGAGAAGAGGAGGAGACTCATATGTAGGGCATGGCTGCTAGGTTATGGTGGCAGAGGCTTGAGGAGGGTGAGTGGCCTACTAGATACTTGTCGAGACTGCTCATAGCCAGGAGAGTGCGACACCGGTGGGATGGGGTCCTAGATGCTGATGGGGATATGATACACGGCACCCAGCAAATCTTGGGGGTGTTGAAGGAGAGATGGTAGGGTTTGTGGAGTGAGGGAGAAAGGGGGGCTGATGAAGCAGAGATTACAGACACACTGGAAGAGTGGGGGCCGCCTCAGGTAGCTGGACTGGGTGACTTGACCTTACCAGTGCTGGGGGATGAGATTCAGAGTGTCCTGGTGGCAACTAAACTAGGAATGGCACCTGGTGAAGATGGACTGTCATGGGACTTCTGGAAGAAGATGGTTGATGTTCCTGGAGTTCTGGGTGAGATGGCTGCTCTCTGTGACCATGTCCTTCTGAGCAGTAAGTAGGTGGGAGAGCAGGATCTAGGGCTGGTAACCTTGTTGTACAAAGACAAGGGGAGGAGAGAAGACTGGAAGAATTGGAGGCCGATCATGCTTCTGGACATGGACAGAAAGATGGTGACTAAGGTGATTATCGCCAGGCTGCAGAGGGTTGCCCAACAGGTGCTGGGGGAGGAGCAGCGAGGCTTTGTTGGGGGCAGACTTATAAGAGATGGGACTGCATGGGTTCATGGTGTGATTGAGGGGGCCCGGGCCTGCAGCCTGGATGGAAGGTTGGTTTTTCTGGACCAGGAGAAGGCCTATGACCATGTTCGGCAGGTGTGGCTGGGCAAGGTATTGGACCAAATTGGAGTTCCCCCAGGATTTAGTGCTTCTATATTGAGTCTGCTGGAGAGCAGTCGGGCAGCACTGATATGTAATGGTCACCATGGGAGGGCATTTTTCTTGGGAAGAGGAGTTCCTCAGGGGGATCCTCTGTCCCCTATTCTTTATGCCCTTTCACTGGAGCCATTGATGGATCGGATTCGCCAGAAGGTGGCAGGGCTATCTATTTATGGTATAGTGTGGAAGGTGGGGGCCTTTGCTGATGATATGGTGGTTGGACTTAGGAGTGTGGTGGATGTAGCTGCCCTACAGGAGACAGTGGAGTGGTATGAGGCCCACTCAGGGGCGAAGCTCAACTGGCATAAGTGTGAGACAATGGTGTTAGGGAATGGGCTGGTGGGTGGGGATGTCATTGGAACAATTGTCCCTCCTGGTGAGGTGGTGTGGTATTTGGGCATCTTCCTCTCTGTATATGGTTCTGTCTTGCCACGAGGGTGGTGGGAGAGCAGGGTGAACACTTGGGGTGAGGCCCTTCGAGGATGGGGAGGCCGCCATATCTCTCTAGCAGGGCGAGTGTTGATTCTGAATGTTTACTAGTTCCCCAAGTTGTGGTATATGGCATATCACCTTGACTTCCCAGCGTGGGTAGTGAAGAAGTTGATGAAGATGGCTAGGGATTGGATTTGGGCGGGGAGGAGGTCCCAGGTCAGTTGGGATACTCTTGTGAGGCCAGTAGTCAGGAGAGATCTTGGGCTGGTAGATTTTCCTAAGAGGCTGTACTGTTTGTGAGCCTGGTGGTTGAAAAGAGCTGTGGAATTGCAGGGTGGAGGTTGGGTGCCTCTGATGCAGAAGATATGAGAGATGCGAACATCTCCTCGGGGGTCCTCTGGCGATCTGCTCTCTTTGGTGGGGCTTAATGGAATTCGGTGGCTGTGGTTTAAGGGCTTCTGGTGGGGCATAGCTGATGGAGCACACCGAATTGGCCTGCGCTGGCAGGGTAATGAGGGGGAGGCAGTGTGGGGGCTGAATATGTGGTGCTGGGATAGATTGCTCCTGGGGGGTGTACCACTTACTATGTTCGATATTGGGGAGAGAGTAGAGTGTCAGCAGGGGCTTGGCCAGGATCTTTGGCCAAGTGGCTGGCAGGTGGTGGGGATCGGCGAGGAGTGGGACTGGGTTGGTATCTGGTCTTGGTGTGCAGAGGTGTGGAGGTGGCTTCCCCCCAAGTTCTGGGTGGTATGGTGGAGAATGTTGTGGAGGAATGTCATACTGAACTTCCATTCGAGGCATCTGGTGGATGGCGGACAATTTGACTGTGAGGAGTGTTTGGATGTTATTGAAATATGTAAGAGGTTACAACTCGATATATGGTGGCGCAGCCTTCCTTGACTATGTCATCATGTAAACGTCACTAATTGCGACGCGTAAAAGTGCATAAGAATTAGCAATAAACAGTTTGCTTCTCTCTCCAAACTTCCACATTCCACAACAGGTTATGAGCTCTGTTTAGCGGCTATACACCCCTCTTACACATACGCTATACAATGGCTACTAGTTCAAGCAGTGCTGGCAGCGTGCCACCAAGTCCTGGTAATACAAACACAGCCGGAACGAGTTTCGCTTCCATGACGACAAACATTCTGGCAGTGGTGCCAACATCAACGGTAAAGAGGACGATTCCTGTCTTTGACGGTAAGGACTATGCCATATGGGCATATCATATGAAGAATCTCCTTGAAGAATGTGGTTTGGAGGACTACTGGAAGCCACAGGCGCAAGTAACAACATACGATGCTGCGAAAGATCGCAAAGCGCTAAGGGAGATTACGTTCACCCTTTCGAATGTGCAAATGAAGCTGGTAATCAACACTACGACAGTGAATGAAGCTTGGGAGATTTTATGCAATCACCATCAACAGGCATTCACGTCAAACAGATTCCACTTAAAGGCGCAACTATTCAAACTTCGAATTAAGTCCAAGGAGAGCATCCGGGACTACACCAATCGAGTTGACGAGCTGGCGAATCAAGTGAATTCCCTTACATCTACGCTGGTGGACACCATCAAGGATGAAGACAAGGTCCTGGCTCTTATATGAGGCCTTCTCGAAGTGTACAACATGGTTGTTGCTGCTATGAGAGAATCCGGCAGATTATCAGATTATAAGCATGTTGTCACAAGCCTTTTAAATGAGGAAACAAGGCTAGGCAGCAACAACGCCAACGAGGAATATGACAAGAAAGCATTCTACGGTGGAGCATGTGGACGAGGCAAAGGCAAGCCGAACAAAGGTCGAGGCCAGCAATGCAAGAAATTCAACAGTAAATGCTTTTACTGTAATAAGCTTGGATATCGTGAGCAGGACTGCAACCGCAAGAAGAAGGAAAAGGGTGACCAATAGCAAGGACAATGGCAGGCAAACACGGTGGATGCCAACAATGAGAACAGCAGTGGCGGAGGTCTATTCTTCGCAGAAGCGGTGACCTATCCATATGCAGAAACCATTGAAATAGGAGGAAATTCGGAACCAACCACCAGTTGCAGATGCAATTCCACCAGTTCGACATCTACAAATCCTGGTCAACAAAACACTTTTCAGACAGCGAAAAATGGTGACATCAATGTCGGTGCCAGTGCAAATGTAAGCTATACGCCAAACAGCGCTTATGCATGCAGCGAAGAGGTCTGGCTCATGGATTCGGGCGCAACACAGCATATGATGGCTCACCAAGAGTGGTTCTCTACATACAAGAAGTTCGAGCATCCCATACCTATCAAGCTAGGCGATAATAACGTCATTTACGCTCAAGGGAAAGGCAATGTAGGCATACATCTACATGGAAATGTTGATGAACCTTCAGGCACCTTCGTGGACATACTATATGTTCCAGATATAGGCAAGAACCTCTTCTCGATAGGCCGGATGATGGCTCGCGGGGACAGAGGAGTAAATATACGCCCGAATGGTGTAATGGTAATCAATCTGAAGAACAATAAGGAGTTAATGTACGCATCGAGAAAGGGGAATCTATATGCAATCAACAGCATGCCGAGTGGTGCTACATCCGCATATTCTGCAACTACGACAGGAGAGGATTTCTGGCATATAATACATGAACGCTTAGGACATATCGGTAAAACAAGCCTGGAACGGATGATAAGGAGCAAGTCTGTGTATGGTTTACCAGACTATACACCACCGGATTTCTTTTGCGATGGATGCGCGGCAAACAAGGCTTCCCAGCAACCTTTTCAAGAACGAACGAAGCAAGCGGCCGGCATTCTCGATTTGATTCATATGGATATTTGTGGCCCCATGCGAATGGCATCACACTTCGGGAAGAAGTATTTTATTACATTCATTGATGATTATACATGCAAAGTCCACGTATATTTCATTGCAGGGAAAAACAAGGCATTCAACAAATTCCAGGAATTCAAGGCAGCCATGGAGAACGAGACGGGACGTAGAATATGAACCCTACACTCAGATAACGGCAAAGAATATGTCAACAAAGGTTTCAGACACTTCTTGAAGAAGAACGGTATACAGCACTCTATGACAGCCCCTTATACACCTCAGCAAAACGGCATAGCAGAACGATTCAATCGAACAGTAGTGAAAATGGCTAGAACGATAATGAATACAGCCGGCTTACCGAAGTCCTTTTGGGTGGAAGCGGTGAATATGGCGACATATATTCGAAATCATTGTTTCTCTCAAGCTCTAAGCAAGAATCCCGGCAAGCAATCCAGAAATGACAGTAATCTTACCCCTGAGGAATTATGGAGTGGATCCAAGCCTGACATTTCACACTTATGCATATTCGGAAGCGAGGCATACATTCTGGACAAAGGTGGCAACTGAGGCAAGTTCAAACCTAAGGCAGATAAGCATATATTCCTTGGATACGATGGAGCGGGATACAGACTTTGGAACCCGCAGAAATGACATATGATCATTTCACGTGACGTACAGTTCAAAGAGACTAAGCAGGAAATCTATGTGGAAATTCCTATCTCAAATCTGATGGTGAATTCGACGGTACAGCCAGCGTCATCTACACCAACTGCAAAAGCTAGTGGAACAACATCTACACCCGGAACGTCACCGAAGACTATACCAAAGACATCCTTGGGACCTATGCCAGTGAAAACGCAACTCATTCAAACGGAAATGAAGTTGCAAGAACCAAGGATAATGGAAATTACGGATGAGGATGACGAAGAGGATACCTTTCCGAATGGTAAGAAGAAGTGCAAATCTGGGATGAATAACGAAATCCAAGCGGATCTGGGAAATTACTGGAACCTACCCAAGTCATCTCATCGCAAACAACATCACATGAACTACGCCTGCAAATGCGCTTACATAGCAACGACTGGTGAGCCAGCACACTACGATGAAGCCATTCACTCAAATGATAAGAAGGAGTGGGAAAAGGCTATGGACAAGGAGTATAGTTCGCTCATCGAAAACAACACTTGGGATCTAGTAAGCCTTCCAGCAGAATGACAAGCTATAGGATCGAAGTGGGTCTACAAGATCAAACGTAAGGCTAACGGCAATGTAGAATGGTATAAGGCTCAATTTATAGCAAAGGGATACTCGCAAGGCTATAGCATAGACTATGACAAGATATTTTCCCCGGTATTTAAGTTGACTTTGCTTAGAATACTTCTTGCGATCGGAGCCAAGTATGACTATGAGATACATCAAATGGATGTTAAGACAGCCTTCCTAAATAGAGACGTGGATACCAAACTATATGTTCTTCAACCACAAGGATATGAACTATACGACAATGACGGAAACGAGCTCGTATGTAAATTACGCAAAGGGCTCTACGGAATCAAGCAAGCGGCAAGGTTGTGGAATCGAAAGATCGATGGATATCTTCTAGAAAACGGATTCAAGCGTTGTGAAGCCGATCCATACATATATACCCGACATACATCCTCAGGAACGGTATACCTGGGAATTTGGGTTGACGATATTATTTTAGTCAGAACGGCAAGTGAAATCAATGACATAAAGGCTATACTATGCCAGGAATTCAAAATGACGGACTTAGGCGAAGCGTCCTATCTCCTTGGAATATCGATTACACATAACAGGCGCAAGTGCACTATACACCTAATGCAAGCCACATACATTCGAAATATTCTCGAGCGATTCGGGATGAGTGAATGCAAACCAGTCGGGACACCTATGGAAACATTTGTGAAACTAAAGAAGTCTGACACTATGCCTGAGGGAAACGACATCCCCTATCGACAAGCCGTGGGATCTCTCATGTATCTTATGCAAGGGATGAGACCTGATATCTCTTTTGCGGTAAACAAAGCGGTGCAGTATTCTTCATGCTACGACAATAGCCATTGGATGGCAATCAAGCGAATTTTCAGGTACATCAAAGGAACCGCGGACTATATGCTCAGTTTGGGCGGTAATAATGGGCAAAGCGGGAGTACTATACGCTTATTCGGTTCTTGTGACACCGATTGGGCCGGTGACTTAGATGACAGAAGATCTATGACTGGATACATCTTTAAAGTAAACAACGGAGCCATTTTGTGGCAAACGTGTAAGCAACCTTCAGTGGCAATATCCTCTATGCAAGCGGAATATCAAGTGTTGTCAATGGCAACAAAGGAGGCTATCTGGCTTCGAGAACTGTTAAAGGAGCTGGGATACGAGCAACGGCACTCTACGCTACTCCAGCAAGATAACCAATCAACGATTGCTTTGGCAAAGAACCCTATACATCACGCCAGAACGAAACACATTGACATACAGCATCATTTCATATGTGAATGCATGGAAAACAGCACTATACACCTTGAATACACTCCAACAGAATATATGATGGTGGATTCATTAACTAAAGCCCTTCCAAAAGCAAAGTTTGACTTATGCATGCAAGGAATGGATATTACAGGACCCTATACTGGTAATTAAGGACAATTCGGGATAAGATAGGATAATAGAATGACAGCAAGCTTCTTAACATTGATCGCTATATTGCAGATTTCTACCAACATTGCTCATCTACGAATGTTCACATCTCTACTTTTCAATCTATTTTTCGAGCTTTAAGCAGGCAATTCAAATGTTTTTCGGTTTCTAGATAGTGGTCTGAACATTACAGCGAGATTTTGCAGTGGTTATAGCTTAGTATTGCAGTTTGGGAATTTTGCATATCTCGTTGAGCGGAAGTATTGAAATATGTAAGAGGTTACAACTCGATATATGGTGGCGCAGCCTTCCTTGACTACATCATCATATAAATGTCACTAATTGCGACGTGTAAAAGCGCGTAAGAATTAGCAATAAACAGTTTGCTTCTCTCTCCAAACTTCCACATTACACAACAGATGTTGGGAGAGCTGGGGGTCAGGTACAGATGCCAGAACATTGGCTAGGGGAGTGCAAGGTTTTGGGGGCTTTTTGGGCTAAGATAGGGGTTCGGCTGGGTATGAGGCATAGGCTGGTGGGGGGGGGTGATCAATGGGAGGACTTGAGATCTCGGCTTGTGGGTGGGGTGGGTAATAGTTGGCTCACTGTAGGTTGGGTATTAGCAGTATGGGTAGGACTGGCAGGCCATTGGCTTTTTGTATTTGAGGAGGACCAGCAGCTGGGGCTAGAGAAGAAGGTATTATGATGGGAAGGGCTATTGGGGGATTTGCTGACTGGATGGTGGGTGGGGTGGGGTCCTCAGGGGGGCCGCCGTCGTGGCTTAGTAGTGAGGATCTGCGAGCAGAGT
>RBNI01006717.1:0-11042 GCA_003990745.1 Jimgerdemannia flammicorona | reverse complement strand
TGATTATTGCCAACCAATCATTCAAAGCTTAAAAATCGTGAATTCACGATTATTATACTTTGAGATTGAACATATTATTGGCGCATAAATTGCTCATATATTATATGAGTGATTATTGCCAACCAATTGTTCAAAGCTTAAAAATCGTGAATTCACGATTATTATACTTTGAGATTGAACATATTATTGGCGCATAAATTGCTCATATATTATATGCGTGATTATTGCCAACCAATCATTTAAAGCTTAAAAATCGTGAATTCACAATTATTATACTTTAATGTAGACAATATGATTGGAGTGTACATAAATATACTCTGTGTGCATGTCTATGACAACCAATTGTTCAAAGCTTAAAAATCTTGAATTCAAGATTATTATACTTTATTACAAACCAATCACTTAATGTCATAATGTACTATTTGTAAAATAACATATATTATGGAAATTATGTGTGAAACCTGAAATTGAATTGTTTTTATCTTTATAATAAAGAATTATTACTATTCAAACTTTGCTAGTGGTCACATGATACAAATCTATTTTTATTTCATAATTTAAACATTTTTTTATATTTGAAATTAGAAGTTTTTTTATCTTTACAATAAAGAATTGTATTATTTTGTTAAAAGTTTAAATTTGTCACATGATATAATTTATTTTTGTTTTGAAATTCTGAAATAAAGAATTGTATTATTTCGTTAAAAGTTTAAATTAGTCACATGATAAAACTTATTTTTGTTCGAAATTCTGAAATCATATTTTTTTTTATCTTTACAATAAAGAATTGTATTATTTGTTAAAAGTTTAAATTGGGCACATGATACAAATTATTTTTTGTTTGAAATTCTGAAATTTATCTTTACAATAAAGAATTGTATTATTTTGTTAAAAGTTTAAATTGGTCACATGATATAATTTATTTTTTGTTTGGAATTATTTTTTTTATCTTTACAATAAAGAATTGTATTATTTTGTTAAAAGTTTAAATTAGTCACATGATAAAACTTATTTTTGTTTGAACTTCTGAAATTTATCTTTACAATAAAGAATTGTATTATTTTGTTAAAAGTTTAAATTAGTCACATGATACAATTTATTTTTTGTTTGGAATTATTTTTTTTATATTTACAATAAAGAATTGTATTATTTTGTTAAAAGTTTAAATTAGTCACATGATAAAACTTATTTTTGTTCAAAATTCTGAAATCACATTTTTTTTATCTTTACAATAAAGAATTGTATTATTTGGTTAAAAGTTAAAATTAGTTATGTGATAAAACTTATTTTTTATTTCAAAATTTTGAAATCACATTTTTTTATCTTTATTAGTAAGACAATATATTTGTTAAAAAGGATCTATATTATTTATAAATTATATATATTATTATTTTTTCTAAAGATTAGTCATAATATAATATATTTTTATATTTAAAAATTATATTTTTATTTTTATATATTTTATATAACAATTTATAAAGAGCCATATAATTCAAAGTCTTTATTTCAAATTATATTCTTACTTTATACTAAAGAATTATATTCATTATAATTTTTAAGTATACATTATATGATATAATATTTTATTTAATTTATAAAATAATATTCTCTATATTTATCACTTAATATAATTTGTGATATAATTAATAAAGAATCATATTTAATTCAAATCCATTTGATTTTTAAATATATTAATATATATTTAAATTATGAATATATATTTGATTTATTTATTATAAATAATCATTTAATAAAACTTAATAAAATATATAGTTAAATTTTATATTTGTACTAATTTTTTTTATTCTTTAATAAATTATAATAATAATTTATATTTTAAAAATCAAGTATTAAAATAGTAAATCTACAGTTTTATTTTTAAATAAGATAGTTAATAATATATATATATATATATATATATATATGCTTCAATTATATTTTCAAAAATAAACCCCATTAATATATTATTTATATATTATAATATAAGAAATTTATATATTAATAATAATAATATATATATATATATATATATATATTAAAGTTCATATATTTAATTTTTAGCTATTATTAAATAATAAACAAAAGATACATATCTATATAATGAATATATATTTAATATAAAACTATTAATACTCTCTATTTTAATATTTAAACAATTTAATTTATATATATTCTTTATATATGGAGTTTATATTATTACAAGTTATTTATATGATCTAACTTTTTTATATACTCCTTTATATACTCCTTCATATACATTTTCTTTATCTATATGATACCCAGGCAAGATCATACATCCACATCCACATTTCCCTCCTTTGTCATTTAGTTTACCCAATTCTTTTCCACAACTAGGACATGGGATGCAAAAGTATCTACTGGTCATTACACCTCGACCCCACATCCAATCCATAGGTTGTATATGATATTGATCACATTTAGGAGAGATAAAATGAGAGCTCTTATCATTGAATTGTTTGTGATTTGAAATATTATCTTTCTCTGCCAATTCACGTCCACAATCTCTACACCGTACTAATATTGAAGTATCACTGGTATTTGAAATATTGTATAAAAGGTCTCTAATATCTTTATCTTGCCAAACCTTTAGATTGGTCAAAAATGTATTATACTCATGGTTGTTATTTACCAATCTATAACCCATTTTTCGAAACAATTCTAATTGAGCGAGAAAACTGTCATTTGGCCTATTGACAAAACAAATGAGAATTTTTAGCATTTTATTATCAAATTGAAATGTTAAACTATACAATAAATATATATATAAAACGTACATTGCACATGGCCGTTTAATCTTAATATCATTAAGCAGATCGTCCATTGGTTTCCTTTTATATTTATTCATTAAATATGCAAGTACCAAAGAAACACTGCGTGACATGCCTTTCTCACAATGAACAATTTTGTTGACTCCAACATGCTTTGTGAAAAATTTAAATCCAGTGGGTAAATGTTCTATGATATTTATATATGCAGCGTCTTCAATCTGAATGATTGTGTGGTCGATTCCAGAACGGCTGTATAAGGCAATAGAATCAAAATTCCCAATAGATAATACAGCTTTAATATTCTTTTTCTTTAAGAATGTTTCATTTTTAGCACCCCCAGATCCACTCAGATATATGCCATCTTCGATCAAATCTGGATCAGAATCTTGTGGGTTTTTTTTTCGATTGAATAGACGGTTCATTTTTGTGTAGTATGTGCTATGTGAATCAAAAAAAATCAACTTGCAATATCTTTTTTATACACATTTATTACAATATGATGATGTAATATTATATTAATATATTGTGCATGTCATACTTCCTAAGCCATCACAACATGGTCATATCAGACACGGAGGTCGACTTCCCACCTGTTGAAGATGTGTTGAAAGGTAGCACCAAGCCTGGAAAACGCAAGGTTGCAGAATACAACACTGTTGTTGCCATCAATGAACCACTCCACTCGTCCGTCTTGGGGAAACTGCTATGTGATCGATTCGAGATTGGTGAGCTGGATGCCATAAATGTGACACAGCGTTTCATCTCATGGAATTCTGACAAATGGGTTGCCATTGTACTTGATCAAGATGAGTTTGTGCAGTATAAAAAAAACATTGTGAATTTAAAACAGCAGTATAGACAGTGTAATATCCACTGTATCTTGGAGGGTGTGTCAACAGACATTGCATTCAGAATCAGACTCCAGCGTGCCGATATTTTCATACATGAATCCAAAGATGTCAATGAAACTGTTCGAATCATCGAGCGCATTACCCAATCGGTGGCGTCTATTCCATCGAGATTTAGACCTGAGAGTTTAGCTGCAGTTCAACGTGTCCAGAAAACATCCAAACTCGATTGTCCATTTGAAACAATCCTAAAACAATTACCAGGAATATCAAATGTGCGAGCTGGAGCAGTTGCTAAACGATACAAGACTATTATGTCATTCTTTCGGTGTATGCAGCAGAGCCCTGATTCATTGAAACAATTGGCGGAAATACCAATCAATGATAAAGGGGATATATTGGGCGACAAATATGCCAATCTAATCTATTCATCATTCAATAAAGTTTGACACATTTTGTTTTTTTTATAAAAATGGCGATTTTGTTAGGTTTATCCTTTTATATAAAATAAAATAAATATATACACCAATGTCAACATATATTCCCATACATTTGACACCTGGCTTGCACCCTGATACTATTGCAACATGTATAATATCACAGTTTTCCAATGCGCTTTCTCCAACCACTATGTCATTGAGCCATCATCATTATAATCTCGATGGGCTTGTACCTGTGCTTGTGGACATGATACGCAAGGTGGCATCCTATGATAGGGATGTTATGGTTGTCAACTCAGACATTGGTAAATTTCTAGAATCTATCCTGAATGATTTTATAAACATGTTTCCGCGCATTGACCAGCACACTGCTGAGTGGTATGAAGTGATGAAGGTAACGGTAGGTGGATCGGATGCTCGCAAATATATGAGCAAACCAAACACTGCAACATTTAAGAATTTCGTTGCACAGAAAGCAGGTGTCGCAGTATTTACCCCTGGTGTTGCCATGATGTGTGCATGTGCATGGGGATCGTTGTTTGAATCTGTTGTCCAAATGTATTTGGAACGAGTGTTTTCCTCAACTGTGCATGGCAGCAATTCGTGTCTGTGTGCAATTGAGAGACACCGATACTCGCCTGATGGATTTATGGTGATGGGTTATGCAAACGATGGCAGATTATGTCGTTTTGGCGCTGTTGCAGATTATCATGCCATCATATTACTCGAAATCAAGGTTCCAAAAGAACGTTGGCCAACTGAAACGGTTGATCCAACGTACAATGCCCAGGTTCAGTCAGGACTAGCTGTGTGTGTGATTTGCAGTCACGCTCTACTTGTTACTGTGGGTATTCGCATTTGCTCACGATCGCAACGACATGAATCCTGTTTATACAATGGAATATATCACAGTGAAAGTGGATTGATGTCGAAACGGGAGTTGGCGCTGGGATATATAGCACTGTATATGGCAACCGGCACAATTTTACCAGACTGTATATCTGAATATTGCCATAATGGCTTTGCAGATTTTGGAGCAGCTCCCTGTAATATATTCGACAGTGTCCTTGAACAATTGTACCTGGGTAATTTGCATGCAGGTGACCAATCTATTCTTTGGCTTCCTGATGAAACAGAGCCTCAGCAGCCTGCCAACATCAACTCACAATGTAATGATATGGTTTTTGTCGGTGATGTCTCATATAAGTTATTTGAAATTGTATACAATCCAATATTTAGAGAAACACACTTTGTGGGTGACATGATTACATCAATTCAAAGGTTTTGGGAGGAGGTCATTCTAATAAAATCATAGATATGTTTTTTGTTTTATTTGTTCATAAATCAGATTCCAAATACACTTTGGATGTAACATGATTACATCAATTCTGGGAGGAGGTCATTGTAATATAATTATAGATATATATTTTGTTTATTTGTTCATAAATTAGATTCAAATATGATATATTTTTGTTTTATTTGTTCATAAATTAGATTCAAATATGATATATTTTGTTTTATTTGTTCATAAATCATATCCAAATACAATGATAACACATTGTGCGTGACAAGGTTATATCAATTATAGGATGAAGTCATTATAATACAATTATAGATATGTTTTATTTGGTCATAAATCAAATACATGATTAACACTTTATACATAACATAATTACATTAATTATGAGATGAAGTCATTATAATACAATCATAGATATGTTTTTATTTGTTCATAAATCATATCCAAATACACGATGTATACTACTTGGTTCCAAATCCAAATTATTATATACATTTCCCAAATATGCTATATCTATATCAATTACATCTTGAGATACACCAAGTACATCTGCTACCTTTTGTGATAGTTCGATATTGTCCACCGTATATGTGTTATTGAAATTTTCAATAAATTTTAAAGCATGTGGTGAACATAAATAATTATAAAACTCGTTAAAATCATGTGAATTCATTCGTTGTAGTACACTAGTTTGTAGTACACTACATGTAAATGCTGCACATCCTTTAAAAATATTACTCAATAGGATCAATCTACGACCGACACGATGGCGGTTCCTAAGAGTATCACAGTTCACGTCGTGTAGTTTTTGTTTTTGTTCTATGGTATCAATATATACCATATTATCACCTGTAATTCTATAAGCACTAAAAATAGCACAACAAAGTTTTTGTGCATTTATGTCATTTGTTATTTTCCCATCTAGTTTACAGCAATAATTGTGTGCCCGATTTAAATTGGCATCTGTACTGATATTTTGTTGATAATGTTCAGCGCCATTATCAGTGCGTTGTATAGGCTGTAAATCAAGGCTATCGAATTTTCGTGTTTCGATATTTGCGATGATTTCCGCAACTATTTTGGGTATACCACCATGCGGTTTTGATGGCTTTTGTCTGATTGGCAATACCTTTGTAGGCGTAGTATCTGACAATACACATATTATTATATATGAGAAAACAGATTTTAAAAAATGATTTCAAGTTATGTTTGCATAATATTGTAATAAAAAAAAATTACCTTCATCATCAATTTCATCCTCCTCTTCATCGTCATCATCGCCATCGGTGGGTGACAATGCATTTATATTGTTTGCATCCATATCTGATGGTGTTACACTAGCATCTTTTAGATGAATTTCATCATCTTTTAGATCTGATGTATCAACCGGTGTTGTTACATCAATATCTGATGTATCAACTGGTGTTGTTACATCAATATCTTTTAGATCTGATGTAATTATATCAATATCAATCTGATCTGATCTATCTGTTAGATCAATATCGTTCAGATCTACTGTTTTGTCCAATGGCAATAATTCTATATCATCCTTATCTGGAGTTGATATGGTCATAGGCGTAGTGGCGGGCGTTGATTCCACCATACATATAGAACTTGATGTAGAGTTGGGTGTTGATACATCAATTTGATGCATTGCGACACACATGTCACCATCGGGTTGTTTTACCGCCACCCAGTCGTCTGTTGCCATATCCATATATGGTGTGGTGTGCACCGGTATAGTGAAATAATTCTGTTCATTGTCTATAAATGATATCTGCCCATCATTTGCAATGATTGTTACATTAAAACTGATAATCAACACCGTGATAAAGTCTTTGATGATGGTATTTATGCCTACACCATGTTTAATGGTTTCGTTGATCATGGCGGTAATTTCAGCTTCATTCAGTACGGTCTTTACTCGTTTATACACTGATGTATAAACGTCATCATCATCGTTGTAAGGTCGCTTCATTCCCAGTGTGTACGATGGTGGTTCGTTGGTAGATGATGTATCCAATTTCATATCATCAGATTTTAAATCGGATACATAATTAATATCATCAGAGTGTTCTTCAAATGTAACATCTTTAAACTGGTCAAAATCGAACAGAAAGTCATAATCGGTATATTCGTTATCCATGTTATGTGAGGTGGTTGATAGGTGTTATGGTTGATTTTGTTTTTATTTTTTTTGTATGGTATACTTCAAAGACCTTTTTATGTTAATGTACATAAGACCACATGTCCAAAATAACATGTGTTAAACTTCGCCACAATATGACTAATACAAGTGCGGAGATAACGGAGATGTAACATATTAATAAATTTACTCCGACTCTCGGGATACCAATTATTCAAAGTATAAAAATCGTGAATTCAATGTTTTTATACTTTGATGTGAACAATCTGATTCGCCACCTAAATAGATGTCTAATCAACGACTCGAAATTCTCACACTTCTGAAAACATGGAGTGATGAATTTACTATGGGCCGGAGAAATCAGCACAATCCATATCAAAAGGCGTATAAAGGATTACTGAAATACCCCAATAACATTAATTCTCTAAACGATGTAAAAAATGTAACTGGTATAGGGCCAACAATATTAAAACGATTGGAACGACAATTCCCAGCTGAAGTTCCATCAACACTGCCAATCCAACGCAAATCGCGGACCAAGCATGTGCCAATTCAACCCGAAATTCCTATCGAATTTAATCCCGCTATTCCAATAATCGAATTCAATCCCGGTGATTTCGAGATTGTATTAATCTTGGATAATCGCGAACGTATCAAACATGGTAATTCAGAATATATTCCGTCCAAATTACGTGATCATGGCATAATTGTCAATGTCCGCCGACTAGCTCTTGGAGATGTAGTGTTCATTGCAAAGCATTCAGATGGGCGTGAATTGGTTTTAGACACTGCAATAGAAAGGAAAATATTTGATGATTTATCTGCCAGTATTACTGATGGTAGATATGATGAGCAAAAATTTCGATTTCAACAGTCGAATATTGATACAGTTGTCTATGTTATTGAAGGGTCTCTGCCAAATGATGCAAGTCAAACTAAGCTTTTGACAGCAATGACAACACTGCAGATAGTTGATAAATATCATGTGCAACAAATAGCCAATATCGATGAGACAATATCATATCTTGTTAAATTGCACAATCAAATTGTATCCCGATACAAGGTTTGTTTTTTTTTTTGAAATTTTGTATTATCTGATATCACGTTTATTTTACATTAACAATTAGAGGGGGTTTTTTTTTTGTTTATTTAACAGGATTCTATACTTCATGGTGTTTCAAGATCTTCTGATATGACAGATGGTTACTTTATGATATATCAACTCTATGATTTGTTGAATAGTAAATCACTATCCTTGACATCACACGATTATTTTGTAAAAATGCTCATGACAACTCGAGGTGTTTCTCACGCAAAGGCTATCATGATAGCTGACATATTTGGTACTCCATATGGTTTATTGGATGCATTTGATAAAGAAACAAACAAAAGTAATATGTTACACATGGCTATGCCACGAAATATATCGAAGAAATTGAGTGCTTTATTGAGTGACACATGGGCATGTGATGCCTAGCATGTGTATTTTAACTGTATGGCATAAATATCTCCTTTTTTTTTTTATTTCAATTATACAATATTATGGGCATGCATTTTAGTGAAGAATCAAATCTACATAATCTGTGGGGGTTTAGTGATAACATGTGCTATTTGTTACGTAGAAAACGTGAGTGGGACAATGATGCTAAAGAACAGATTGGAGATGAGTTTTTGCATAGATTTAAAACCACATCAATGAACAAAAAATACATCGAGACCAATCTTTTGCAATTATTTGAGATGCAATGAAAAGATGATGTGGTGTCCGTTCAGCTTGTTTGCTATATTGTTGATAATGAGATATATATTATTGCAGATGAAGATGTTTCATCTGTATTGTCATGCAAGTTCCATGCAGATCCTGTTCACTTAAAACCTAACAAAGTGCTTCGTAAGACAACTATATTAGACGATTTTCTAGGATGTCTAATTTTAAATTCAGGACATGGCAATACACCTAATGGTGTGCAAATGATTGATAGCATATATAGAATGCAACCAACAGATCCAAAATTATGCTTGTCAATTGTCGATCAGACTACAATTTATGGTTCTTGTGGTGTCATCTACATAAACACAAAATGTGATATACAACCGATCAATCCCAGAAAGCGTAGTATAAACAATACCTATGAAAAACCAGACAAGTATGGTGACAATAGTAGTGATGATGTTAGCTTTTCATCTACTATATCTAAAAAAGCATGTTTGACATGTGGTATTGATATAGAAATGATAAAAAATATACAAAATATGTCTCAGATTGTCTGTGATCAAATTAAGGTTATTAAAGATATGTTGGATGCAATTGACAGCCAATAATCATACATATAAAAAAAAAGTTTTTTTTTTGTAATATACATATAAAGTACTTTTTATATTCCCATTGTATCTATTCTTTCAAACAATGTCAGATATGGAACCTATTCTCAACCCCACTACAAACCATTTCACCTTGTTCCCCATAACGTACCATGAAGTTTGGACATTATACAAAAAGGCCCTAGCATCGTTCTGGACTACTGAAGAAGTTGACCTCTCTAAGGACCAGAATGACTGGGATAACAAGTTGACGGACAATGAGTGTTACTTTATTTCACATATTCTTGCCTTTTTCTCATCTTCCGATGGTATTGTCAACGAGAATCTCGTCCAGCACTTTAGCACAGAGGTTCAAATACCTGAAATATGGTGTTTTTATGGATTACAGATTACAATTGAAAACATTCATTCTGAGATATATTCGCTACTCATTGATACATACATCAAAGACCCAAATGAAAAGAATAAACTGTTTAATACCATCGAAGACATTGATTGCATTAAAAAGAAGGCTGATTGGGCCATTCAATGGATTTCCAACGAAAGGTCCTTTACTGAACAACTTGTCGCATTTGCTGCTGTTGAGGGTATCTTCTTCTCTGGTTCATTTGCTTCTATTTTTTGGCTAAAGAAGCGTGGTCTCATGCCAGGGCTCACATTTTCAAATGAGTTCATTTCATGCGATGAAGGCCTACATTGTGATTTTGCTTGCATGGTTTTCTCTTTGCTCGAAAACAAACCTACCTATGATACCATTAAGCTCATTATTGATGATGCTATTAACATTGAAAAGGAATTCACTACCGATGCTCTATCTGTTGATCTCATTGGTATGAATTCTATGCTTATGTGCCAGTACATTGAATTTGTTGCTGACCGCTTGTTCGTTTCTCTCAATATGCCCAAATTATATAATGCTGAGAACCCATTTGATTTTATGGACCTTATCTCTCTCCAGGGTAAAACCAACTTTTTCGAAAAACATGTCTCTGATTATCAACGAGCAGGTGTTAGGAATGATGATGGTGGTGGTAACACGTTCACCCTTAATGCTGATTTTTAAAAAATATATATATATATTACTATTTTATATTGTATATCTTATTTATATTATTGATATATGTTATTTTTACAAAAATATCAAAATATGTTTTTTATATTGAAATGTGAAATATTAAATATTATAACAATGAACAA
>RBNI01006716.1:0-11042 GCA_003990745.1 Jimgerdemannia flammicorona | reverse complement strand
AAAAAAAAAAAGTATGTTCAGAGTATTCTATTGGGCTTCTACAAAGTAGAGGAGTGCTAAGCTATAGATATTCATGAGAGGCAGAGGGGGTATGGCTCAATTGACAATGGTATTCCAAATATCAGTATAGATGTGGTTGTAGATCCCAGTAGTCATGTTTATATATATTCAGGAGTTGGGTTATTTGTTTGGTTTGTTTGGTTCTCTGTTTCAATACATCTTGGTACTTGGTATATATGTATTTGGTCCTGATTGATAAGATTCTATTTATGTAAATCTTGTGTTCCATAACTTCATATTGACTCAGCTTTGTGTGCTGTGACTTCAGTTTGACTCAGCTTTATGACCTTATATGTGATTTCTGGATTTATTCAAAGGTCATGTATGATTTCAGTGACTTGTTCAGAGGGTGATGTGTGATTTCAGTGGCTTGGAGGTTGTGTACTTACAACTCTCTCCTTCTTAGCTTTTGATATCCTCATCAGAGCCTTCTAATTTATTCTAGTATTGTTATACTATTTGGGAGGTCAAAAGTCCAGTAAAGTCTATTTTTCTCAGAAAGTGGCATGCTCATAGTATAGTTATCTAATATGTTGGATTCATATATTAAAGGGTTGTATGTTCAATACTGTACATCAGAAGTAATTCTGATGTCATTTACTGCTGGAGAATTTCCTCTAAGGAATCTTCTTAAATGTCTATACCTTATTTCCCATCAGTGGTATGGAGAGAATAGGCTTGCTTTCAGTTTTGTTATTTTTTCAGAGAGTTGGTATTCTTTTGTCTTGGCTTGCTAAGTTCTTGATTTTGTTTGTGATAATTATAATATTCAGGAGGATAATATATAGTATGTTCTGATAGATGTTAGGTATTCAGTTTTAGTTGTCTAAAGAATTATATTCCTGAACTAAGTTAGTTGCATTCTGGAGATTGGTCTTGGGTTCTCATGTTGCATTATGGATCAGATAATCTTTCCATTTAACAAGGTACTCAGAGTGGTTCTTGTGTCCATATTTATTGAGGATTTGTTCAACTTCATATTCTTCTTAGTCATTAATAATGACAGATACAGGTGGTTCTGTGGTTCAGTTTGGGAATAGCTCATCATCATTTTCATTGTATCACTTGAGACATTGGATATTAAAGACTGGATGAATCCTAATAGTGTCGGTAGTGTCAATTTGTAGAAAGTAGAAGAGACTTGTGTAATGACTTCAAATGGTCCAATAAACTTACTGTTCAGCTTTGTAGATAGTCTGTGCTTGAGATTATCAACTTGGTATCCTTGGATGTCTAGTAGGACTTTTTCTCTAATATCAAAAGTTTCCTCTCAGTGATGCTGGTTAATATACTGTGGCCATTGTTCTTGAGCTCACACCAAATTCTCAATTGCAATCTGGCTTAGATTGCATATTCAGAGTAAGAATTCTTCAACAGCTTCAACTGTGGAGGGTTCATCAGTAGTTCAGATAAGTGTCAGAGGAGTGTTTGGATTTCATCCTATATTGGCAAAGAATAGAGTCATTCTAAGAGAGGCTTGCTTGCTGTTGTTGTAGGTGAACTTGACTATAGTGAGGTATTCATATCAATCATCTTGTCTGTAGAAAATATAGTTCCTTGGTATTTGTTCCAGAGTTTGGTTCATTCTTTCAGTTTGGCCATCAGTTTCAGGATGAAAGGCTGTAGATAGTGCAAGTTTTGTTCCAAGGTATGTATGGAGGGCTTTCCAAAAATAGCTGGTGAATTTCAGATCTCAGTTACTAATAATGATCTTAGGAAGATCATAATAGTGAAAGATGTTGTCAAACAAGAGTGTGGCTATGTCTGGTACTGTTGCAGTAGTAGTAGTTGACATGAAGTGGACTTGTTTACTGAGATAGTCTATAAAGACAATAATTGCATCTTTCTCGTTCTTGGTCTGGGGTAGTTGTATAATGAAATCTATAGAGATTTGTTCCCAATTAGTAGATGGTACTGAGATGGGGTAGAGTAGGCCAGGTTTTGCTAGTGTTGAGGACTTGTTGCATTGGCAGACATTATAGGAAGTAATGTAGGTCTTTAGCTGATCTGCCATATAGGGCCAATAGAAGTTTCAGAAGATAACTTTGTAGCATTTGTCAAATCCTAAATGTCCAGCTATAGGAGTATCATGACATTTGAATAAGATAGTCCTTCAGAGATCTTGGTTGTTTGGAATATACAATCTGTCCTTGTAGTAGATCACATTATCCTTTAGTTGGTATTAATGATACTGAGTATGATTGTCAGTATCATCACTGCTTAGAATTTCTTGGAGTGCTTGAGCTTCTTTATCATCAGCGTATGCTGTGATGATTTATTCCATAATAGAGTTTATAACCAAGGTGAGGGTTTGGATAACTTTTTCAATTGGTGGTCTAGAGATTACATCAGCAATAATATTTTCCTTACCAGAGTGATACTGGATTTCATAGTCAAAGTTGGTGAGGACTTTTATCTATCTGGCTTGCTTTCAGAAAAGGGTAGCCTGGGTCTTGATGTTGACTAATGACTTGTGGTCAGTCAATATAGTAAAGTGTGCTTCTTCTAAGTATGGTCACCATTTGATCAGAGTATCCAGAATGGCTAATATTTTCTTCTTGTGAGTTGCATAGTTGATTTCAGTATCATTGAACTTTCAAGAGTAATAGACTACAGGGTGTCCTTCTTACATGAGTACTGCTTCAAGAGCTAGGTCAGAGGTATCTGTAGTAACTTCATATAGTAGGGTAAGATTTGCCACTTGAAGTACTGGAGTGGTTATTAAGGTATCCTTTAGTGCTTGAAAGGCAGTATCTTGCTCAGGTCTCCAATTTACAAGATTGTTGAAGTCTTTTTCTTATTTCATAGTCCAGGGCTATTCTTCTTCTTACTATGTTTAGTTATTTGGATAAGGGCAGTAGCAATCTTGGCAAAGTTGGTAACAAATCATCTATAATAGTTTGCTAATCCCAGGAATGACTAGAGATCCTTCAGCTTCTTGAGTCTAGGCCATTCTTTGATTGTGGAAATTTTGCTGGGGTCCACTTTGATTTCATTTAGCATAACAATGTATCTAAGAAATTGAATTTCTTTTAGGAGAAATTCACATTTGCTAAGTTTTGCAAAGAGTCAGTTTTCTTGGAGTTTCAGTAGTACTAGCTCAAGGTATTCAAGATGTTTCTCCAGAGTTTTGCTGAAGACTAGTATGTTGTCAATGTAAATAATAACAAATTTGTCCAGGTAGGGGTGCAGAATAGTATTCATCAGGGTCTGGAAGGTTGCAGGAATATTAGTTAAGCTGAAAGGCATAACCAGAAACTCAAAGTATCCATAGCAAGTTTGGAAGGCTGTCTTGTAGATATCTTCTTCTTTTATGGCAATTTTTCAGTACCTATTTCACAGATCAAAAGAGCTCATGAATTGTGAGTTAGTAAGCCTATCAAATATTTCATCAATTCTGAGTAGTAGGCAACAGTTCTTGATAGTTTGTTTGTTGAGGTCATGGTAATCAATATACATTTGTAGGTCTCCTCCTTTCTTCATAACAAAGAGGACTGGTGTACTATAGGGTGATACACTGAGTCTGATGAATCCTTGTTCTAGGAGTTCATTGATCTCTTTCTTGAGTACATCAATTTCTCTTAGAGACATGTAGTAGATTGACTTGAAGGCTGACTTGGCATCTGAGATAGTCTTGATGGTATAGTCTACTGCTCATTTAGGAGATAGGCCTTTTGGGAGTTTCTTCAGGAATATGTCTTAGAATTTCTGGAGTAGGGGTCTAATGTGGCTGTCCACTTTGGAGAAGTCTTCTTCAGAGTTCTCAAGTTCTCCTTTGAATGGGCAGATAGAGATGGCAAAGAGAGGGCACTTCTTGGCCAATTTCTTGAGCTGTAGCTTATTGATATAGATAATCTTTGGTCCAGAGTTACTAGAGCTAAGTGGGTCCTTTTCATCTTGCAGTTTGAAGTTGTGGCATCCTTTCTTAATGGTCAGAGAACGGTTTACCCAATCAATCATGGGGTTCTCTTGTTTCAACCATAGGGTTCTAAGAATGATTTCATTATCAGAAAGTGGTACAATCTGGAGAGTAATATATACTCAGTAGTCACTAATTCAGAAGGACAGGTTGTGGACTTTCTTGCTAATAATATGAGAGGTTCCATCAGCTGTAGCAACTGCTTGAGTTTGTTATACTGGAGATATCAGGACCTTGAGTCTGTTGGCTATTTCTTTATTGATGAAGTTGCCTGAGGCACTACTGTCTATTATAATCTTAACAGATACTCAGTTGATAAAAGCTTGAAGTGTAAGTAGTTTGTCTGATCCAATGGTGGTAATTTTGATTGTAAGAGCTTTCCTTCTATTGGTTCTTCTTTGAGCCAGTTCATTGATACAAAAGAAGCAATCATCAATTAATTATTTGGGAAGAGTATATTCCAATATCATAGGGACATTGGCCACTTGGTACATATCTGTCTTCAATTTTCTTATAGAATTGTTCTTCTTTGTTCATGGTAGGTTGGGCTGGGGCCTTGTTTGATGAGCCAAATCCTTTGGATCCTCAGATGGTGAGTAGTAGTTCAGGGACTTTCTTGACTATTAGAGTTGACTCAATTTTCTCAAATAGGATCTGAGCAATACAGAAACCAATGGGGATCTTGAAGAGTATCCAACTATGGTTTCAGATGAGGACAATAATTTTGCCTGTGTAATCTTCATCAATGACTCTTTCTTCTACTAAGAGTCCTTTCAATGCTAGGCTGCTGTGATAGCATATTCTTTCAACATGTCCTTCAGGGATTTGGATACTAATTTCTATATAGACTTGCTTAACTTCTTGGTTAGAAACTATAGCTTCTTTGGCTACATACAGGTCATATCCAGCTGCCTTTTGAATTCCTTTGCTTGGGGCCTTGGTAGTTTGTCTTAACTTGACAAAATTTAATATCTTAGTGATCAGATTGTTGAGGTAGTATAGAGTAGTAATAGTTGCTTATATTGTTGTTTGGGTTTTTTGGTTAGAGTAGGCACTGGCCATATATTCTGTCTTTTGGCAATAAAAGCATACTCTGCTTCTTCGAAGTTTATTCCTTTCTCCTTTAGTAAGTTTTTTGAAGGTACTCAGCTGAGTGGGTTCATGATTTTGGGGTATCCATAAGGTAGATATTGAGAGAGCTTGGGATGCTTTATGCTTGGGTTCTTCTTTCTTAGTCCAAGTCTTTTCCTTGTTGTTGAATTATCTTCAGAGCAGAATTGGTCTAGCTGTTAGGATTCACTTGACCATAGTCTTGATTCTTATCAGGCACCATTGTTGGTGATCACAACCAACTGGGTATCCTTGTTCTTGAATTTTCCTTGTAAGCCATTCAGGTAGTATATTGAATAGATAGTCTGCTCTTGTACTATTTTGTACTTCATCATTGGTAATATATTCTAGGCCAATAGTGTTCAGGAGTGACTCGAGTTTTGTACAGAAAGTTTCAAATTCTTCCTTGCCATATACATCAAATTTGAGGTTATAGAGTTTTACTTGAGATTTGGCAATCATAGTTTCACTGTAGTATTGAGCAATCATGAGTTATTTCAGTCCAAGGGCTGCAGGATGGACTCCATATCCTGGGGCATTGTTTGCTGTATTTTGGGCAACTACTACAGATCGGGTATCCCATGTGAGGGGTTTTTCAGGAAGGGTTTACTACCATTCTTCAGCAGATCCTCAGAAGAATGTAACAACTCAATGGATATAGGCTGTAGTAGTAGTAAAGAGTTGTTCCAGAGTGTGGTCTTAATTGTTTGTCAGAAGACAGTCAGCAACTCACTCATTGGTCTATTGATTGGCTTCAAAGTTAGTGTCAACTATACTAATAAAGCTTTGGACTTCTTGTGCAGTACCATTAAAGGTAGGTAGGCTCAGATTTTTGGTAGGTCAGGTTTGTTCAGCTAAGGTAGTAATGGTTGCTACCATTATTACTATCTGGGCTATAAGGTCTAGAATCTATTGATTTGCCATATTATTTGCTAGAGGCAGTTGAACTGCTGATAGTGGTGTTACTGATACTACTTGAGGTACTGGTGCAGAGTGTGATGGGGTTCTTTGGGTCTGTATAAGTTGCTAGAGTAGCAGTTGTGAGTCTGGAGTGAGAGCTCAATAAATAGCTATTTGTTGCTGTGTAGATGTGTTCTATCCTGATGGAGATGTATCTCCTTCAGTAGTATATCCAGGATTGAATTTACTGAGATACTTCTCCTCCTCTTTGGCTTGGTCCCCATGTAGTTGGGTTTGCTCAGTATTGAAGTAGATAGAATTAGTTATATATCTGATTTCAGATAGACTTAATTCAAAGTCAAGTTCTAGTTCAGTATTGATTTCAGGTTCAGGTAGAGCTATAGTAAGGCCTGCTTCTAGTTTGGGGTCAGGTTATTGGTGGAGAGTTTCCCTTACTTCTTCCTTAAGAATATAGCAGGCCTTGTAATTCTGAAATTAATAGTATAATGCAGTCTTAGTCCTGATACAGTAAAAGTTAGTAGAGTTGAGCTACTTGACTATAGAGGTTTGGGCTTCATGAGAAACTAAGGCTAGAAAGACTGCTGCTAGTTATCCTAGATTGCTCAGATTTGTAGAGCTGACAAAACTCTTATTGAGAAGAGTAAAGAAGGCTTCTATAAAATCTTCTTCATCTTGACTTGCTGAGTGTAGTACAAGGAGTTCAGTATATAGGGGTTCACCTATCTGCTGATTTAACTGAAGTACTTCTTTCTTCAAATGAAGTTTGTCCCACTTATTGCAGGTGTGGAGGTCAAATTGTTCTTGTACATCAGGTTCAATTCTCTCTAGATTGTCAGATGGTTTGAAATAAATTCCAGTTCAGAGGTTGGGCTTTATACCAACTTATAGGAATTCTCAGAGGGATTTATAGCAGGGTGAGGAAGCATCTTGAAGCAGAATTAGATTGTAAATCACTGCTATTAAGTTGTAAGAGGGTTACTTGTTAGAGTAACTATTATGTAGTTTTGGAAGGGTTTTCTAAAAGTTCTGGATATTTTGAAAGACCATTTTCTTAAGGTCAAGATCAATTTCATATAGAGTATATCCTCTATGCTTATTGGTTTCAAGATTGGATTAACATCTCAATCAAAATCCTTATTTGGACTAGTTCTGAATATTCAGGATTTTCTGTATTTCAGGAAGTTC
This sequence comes from Jimgerdemannia flammicorona, assembly GCA_003990745.1. NCBI lineage: Eukaryota > Fungi > Mucoromycota > Endogonomycetes > Endogonales > Endogonaceae > Jimgerdemannia > Jimgerdemannia flammicorona. Next base: position 3,847 of record RBNI01006716.1, on the reverse strand, counting down.
AAGAAACTAAGACCAGTTTAGCTGAATTGACATATCACTGCAGATAATACCCAATTAGGAAATTTCATGATGGGGTTAGGAGTGGGACCTAATAGAGAGTAGATTTAGTTAAGAGTAGTTTATGGGTTATTAAATAGATTTATTCACTATTCGTGATATTGCTATACTAGAAGTAGTTATGTAAAGGAATATTATAGAGAAGTGCTCAGAAATTGTATTCAAATTGTTCAAGTCTAAGATTCTGAGGTCTTAGGGAGGGGGTATTTATACTAGTGAGGGGCTATCTAGATTATACTGAATATAGATATAGTACTTAGTGCCTTGCTGAGTCAGAATACAGTTATATAGTACAAGTGTAATCTGACATGTCAAGGGATCATCTGACTGCTGAGTTAGTTCACAGTCATATCATATAAGGCTAATCTAACTATACTATGACTGCTAAGCTATCTATAGATTTAGACACTATCTGAGTAGTCTTCAATGACATCACCATCAATGATATTATCTCTGATGAAGTAGTCATCTAGGAAGAGTTGTTCACAGATTAATTCTTCTTATTCACTGAGGTAATACATAATATATTGGGACTTCATCACTGTCCCACAGGATAGCATCATCTGTCTCATATGCTGGATAAGATATTAGTGGGCAAAGAAGGGGTATATCATCTTTGCTTTTATTGAATTTGCTATCTGCATATCTCTTATAAGTTACAGTACTATGAGTTGCTAGATTGTAGTAAGCTGGTGGCTGTGGTTCATGTTGCTCATACTTAGGTAGCAGAGTTGTTGGTTCAATCTTGAGGGTTGTCTAGAGGTACAGATTGTGTTCTCTGGTCTCTTCATTGTAGTTGAAGTAATTAGAGGTAAATGTAGGTTAGTACTCATGTTAGTGGTCATTGTCCCAATAAGTCTCATAGGTGGTTATGAACTGTTATAAGTTTATTAGTAAGATTGGTGGTATGATCAGGGTTGGCAGGGATTCTTGGCTTGAGGTTATGTCAATGTCAGAGGGATCATTGTCTTCTACTTTATCTTCATTAAATCAAATTATATTGTAGATGTCCTTCATAGTATATCTGACTTGAGGCATTTGTAGAAATGGTCATCAGGGTGTAGGAAGGTTCTGTCTGTGGTCTGAATATACTCAAGGTACTTATGGTTGAGTTCTTGTATCATGTTATCTATTTGGCTATAGGACAGAGTAATGATTATTTCAGCAGTAGTAACTCAGAGGTAGGGAATAACAGTGCTATACTCATAGAAGAGTTCTCAATGTTTATGAGCAATGAGTTTCTGATGTTAAGACATCTGAGTAATGTCTGTATTATGGTGGTGTTTGACTATATCTTCTAGGAGGCAGTTGATCTAGTAGTAGTTTGAAATTTGTCTGATTCAGTGGACTTTACTAAGTATGTTCAGGGCATTCCATTGGGCTTCCATGAAGTAGAGGAGTGCTAAGCTATAGATATTCATAAGGGGTAAAGGGGGGTGTGGCTCAGTTGACAATAGTATTCCAAATGTTAGTATGGATACAGTTGTAGATCTCAGTAGTCATGTTTGTATATATTCAGGAGTTAGATTGTTTATTTGGTTTGTTTGGTTCTCTGTTTCAATGTATCTTGGTGCTTGGTATATATGCATTTAGTCCTGATTGGTAAGATTCTGTTTGTGTAAATCATGTATTCTATGACTTCATGTTGACTCAGCTTTGTATACTGTAACTTTGGTTTAACTCAGCTTCATGACCTTATATGTGATTTCTGGATTTGTTCAAAGGTCATGTGTGATTTCAGTGGCTTGTTCAGAGAGTGACATGTGATTTTGGTGACTTAGAGGTTGTATGCTTACAATAATTATTCTAATAACATTCTCCCCTACCAGGCCATTACTCAATACTATTGTTTCATACTTGTACTAATTGAGTTTAGCCCCAGAGTGTGTCTTATACCACTCTATAGTCTTCTTGAGTTTCTCAATATTAGTAATCAAATCTAGGTCAACTACTATATCATCTACAAAGGTACCAACTTTCTATCCAATGCCAAATACTGAAAGCCCTACTATTCTCTGCCAAATCCTATCTATTAAAGACTCTAAGGAGAGAGCATACAGAATGGGAGACAGTAGGTCTCTCTGGAGAACACTTTTACCCAGAGAGAAAGCCACCCCTCAATACCTATTACATATGAGTGCAGCTCTACTCTCTTCCAGTAGGCTGACCATTGCCACTCAGAACTATAGAGGGACACTAATTCAATCCAGTACCTTTATCATCCAGACTTACTGAACATAGTCATATGCCTTTTTCTGATCCAGGAAGACTAGGTGCCCATCTAGTCTATAGGCTTATGTCTCTTCAATAATGCCATATACCCAGGCTCTGTAAAGCTGAAGGGGTCATCACTTATCTCTAGTGGAGCGTATCTTGATTTTGAACATCTATTGACTGGTATCTGGCTTACTATCTGGACTTCCTAGCCTGGGTAGTGAAGTGATTGATGAAGTTGACCAAGGGGTGGATCTGGGCTAAAAGAAGGAGTCAGATCAGTTGGGAGGTCTTATCTTTACTGGTGGCAAGAGGAGGACTTGGGCTGGTTGACTTTCTGAGGAGACTACACTGTTTGAGAGTATGGTGATTGAAGAGAGCAGTGGAGTTGAGTGGGGATACTAAGAGGCTTGACAGGAGATTTCTTATCATTGGTTGGGCTTTGGAATACTGCACAATTGCAATACAAAGACTTCTGATAGGGAGTAGCAGAGGGGGCACACCATATTGGAATTTGTTAGCAGGGTAATAAAGGAGAGGTGGCTTGGGACCCAGCAATGTAAAGATGGGACAGAGTATTGCTGGGAGGCATTTCCTTAATTGAATTCAACATTAGTGATAGGATAGATTGCCAAAGGGGACAAGGCCAGGATCTGTAGCCTAGCAGATGGCAGAGAGTAGATATTGGAGAAGAGTGGAACTGACATAGTGTATGGGCCTGGAGTGCCGAGGTGAGGAGGTGGATACCACCAAAGTACTAGGTGGTCTGATAGTGCATGCTGAGGAGAAATATCATGCTCAACTTCCACTTGAGTCATCTTATCGAGGGGGGTTGCTTTGACTGTGAGGAGTGCCACAATGTCAGGCAGAAAGGGAGATATGTGCAGATATCTGAATATTGGCTAGGGGAGTGTGAGGTACTTAGTGACTTTTGGCAGACTGTTGGAGACCACTTGGGGGTAGTATGTAGGGGAGATGGTACATGGGATCAGTGGGAGGATTTGAGGGATAGACTGGTGGGGGGGGTGGGAAAGGAGTAGCTTACCTTAGGCTGGGTTTTGGCAATTTGAGTGAGGCTGGCCAGTCACTGGCTATTTGTTTTTGAAGATGAGAGAAGACTGGGCTTGGGGGACCAGTTGTTGCATTGGTATAGTCTTATAGAAGATACTTTGATGGGCTGGTGACTTGGTTGGAGGCTGTAGGATGGTTGAAGGTATCACTTAGTGGAGAAGATATATAGACAGAGTGGGGGAAGAGTGGGAGTAGTGGGTGAGAAGGTAGTTTTTATTTATGATAATATAGAGAGAGGCTCCCCTATGAGGATTGGGTAGTGGGAGGAGATACTGTAAACTTATTAATAGACTGGTAATAAATGGCAAAGTCTAAGTAACTATAAAAAAAAAAAAAATAATAATAATAATGCCATATATTCAAGCCATACTATCCCTAATGAGCCAGCCTCCTACAAAGTCCCACTGCTCCTCTCCCAAGATCTGTTGGGCCACCTTCTGCAGCCTTGCTACTACCACTTTAGTAACCAACTTTCTGTCTATATCCAGTAGTATTTTTTTTTTTT
>RBNI01006715.1:0-11044 GCA_003990745.1 Jimgerdemannia flammicorona | reverse complement strand
TTTCACTTGGACTCTACCCTTTATTAACACACCCATCTATCCTCTATAAAATACACTGTTCCCACCCCTATCTGATCCCCCTATCAGATCCCCCTAGGGGGGCCCCACCCCCATGCAATGAAAGACAACTTTGTCATTCACCATCTCCACCCACCCATCACTCTGTTCACAGATCTCTTCCACCAGATGGCGAACCACACTACCATGTTCAACCACTCAACCGTATATCTATTGTACTGCTGTCAGCCATCATGACTGCTGTCAGCCATGTGACTAGACTTGCACAATTAAGGTTCAGTTAATGATTATAGATACGGCACACCATATGTTAAATTTAAAAAGCCAAATTTGACTGTATTATAGAGTAAAAAATATATATAAATATAATATAAATAGTTTTTTTTTTTCCTATAAAATTATAAGAAAAAGTTTTTTTATAAAGTTATTATAATTTCGTAATTTTATAAATTATTAAATTTTTCATTTAAATGCTACATTATAGACTAAAGAATGTAAGTAAGAATATTGGTATTGATAATATTGATTATGATGTTGATAATAAGGATGTTGGTGGTCTACGTTACCGCTTTTTCCGAAAATGAAAAATTGTGTTCGAACGCGTGATGTCACTCCTGGAAATAGAATATCAACAAGCTTTAGCTTTCCTTCCAATTTGTTCGTTTCAACGCTAGCCAGGCGCGCCCTAGGGTGTGCCGCCACCTTCCGCGAGCCCCCAACAGACGTAGGACATGTTGCATTCGTGGAGCCCCCATGAGAGTTGGGACATGTTCGCCATCTTTGACGAGCCCCCAACAGACATGGGTCAAGTTCACGCGTGGAGCCCCTATGAGAGTTGGGACATGTTCGTCATTGTTCGTTTTAACAACGTTCGAGGAAGCTGGATACTCACCGACAACCATGTTGGTTCGAGCGCCTGTTTCAACACACGATGCTCACCGCTCATGACTGTTACCGCGGATCCCGGTGCACCTTTCGCGAGAAAGACAACGTTAGGTCCGTTAGCTTCTGCCTCAACGCGCGCGTGGTAGCAGGTTTAAAGTCGTGGGTTTACCTCCACAGAGTCCGACCATGTTCAACACATGGGAGGCAGGGATGTGAGGTGTTGGTAGAAAAAGCGTTAATGCAACTTCCTCTATTGGTACGTTATTCGGTTTCTGTTTATGACCTCCAACACTTTGGTATTGTTTATTATATCGAAACTTTTTTTTTTTTGGTTTGTTTTGTTGATTGTTACTTAAAACGCGGGAATCATGGCTGGAACGTAACCTGAAAAGGTTATCCTTTAACTTTCCTTCCAATCTATTTGTTTCAACACTAACCAGGCGCGCCTTATGGTGTGCCGCCACCTTCCGCGAGCCCCCAACAGACGTAGGACATGTTGCATCCGTGGAGCCCCCATGAGAGTTGGGCATGTTCGTCATCTTTGCCGAGCCCCCAACAGACATGGGACATGTTTCACGCGTGGAGCCCCTATGAGAGTTGGGACATGTTCGTCATTGTTCGTTTTAACAACGTTCGAGGAAGCTGGATACCCACCGACAACCATGTTGGTTCGAGCGCCTGTTTCAACACACGATGCTCGCCGCTCATGGCTGTTACCGCGGATCCCGGTGCACCTTTCGCGAGAAAGACACCGTTAGGTCCGTTAGCTTCTGCCTTAACGTGCGCGTGGTAGCAGGTTTAAAGTCGTGGGGTTACCTCCACAGAGTCCGACCATGTTCAACACATGGGAGGCGGGGATGTGAGGTGTTAGTAGGAAAAGCAATGTTGTGAACGTCAACTGCAACTTCCTCTATTGGTATGTTATTCGGTTTCTGTTTATGACCTCAAGCACTTTGATATTGTTTTTTATGTTGAAACGTTTTGTTTTGTTGATTGTTACTTAAAATGTAAATCTTCTCGGGAAATATGACCAGCGATCAAGGTTCTCGAACGGTGAGTTCTTTTTTACGTTGGATGATACTGTCTACTTGTTGGTGTCGGTCTGGTTGAGCGGATTGTCGTGGTTTGCAATTTGTTGATTTGCCGGATTACGGCAATATGACCATAATGTGAATTATTTGCATGCTTATCTGTCTCATTTTTCAATTTTTTCTTTTCATCACAGCTCTGGGATTCGTTCCCTTTATAACCCGAGATGTATCCTTTATGTTTACCTGGCTTTGCTGGATGGTACTGTCCTTAGGGGCACCAGTTGGACATATGATGATTTAAGCAGTAGCGGCTAGTAATGCTAGTAATAACCAATCCTGTCTATCTGAGTCCAACTCCAGTCATCCGTGGACGCTTGCCAGTGTAAATTAAATATGCGAAAATGCGCGATGAACTTCATTCATTTATAACATTCTAGCATCGCGATACCTTTTTTTTTTTTTTTTTTTTTCTTTCTTTTTTTTTCTAGGCCCTGAGAATGCTCATTACCTCGGAAGACAGTGTTTTGGTTGATAACTATATCTCAATTTTTCAAACGAACTTCCGCCGTACGCACTTCTCACCGCGGCTTGCTCATCTTTTCTTAAACGTCGCCATTGACGCTGACGGCATCGTCCCGTCGTCCTTTAAACACGTATTCTCTACATGATGTTGCTGGCGACCCTAAAATCCTCTGCACGGTCCTCACAGGCTCAAACCCTACGGGCATCAGCGTGATGCTGAAACGCAAATGGGAATCGTACGAGATTACGCACATGCACATCATTATCCTTAAGAACGATCCGTACTATTATCTCCAGGTAAGATGTCGATGATGCTGTGTAGGAACACGGTTGAGGTCGGCATTCCTTCAAACTTGGCAGGGCAGATGTCATTGAACCACCTTGGCATGCATTCATCATTACGCCTTGTCTCCCCTTGTTTTCTCACATCTTGGCGCAACCCGCACAACCTTCCGTTATGTAATATATGGTTGATTTACATGTCACCGGTTTGCGAAACCCCGCGTGTGTCCAGCGTTTCGACAGTATGAATAAAATCCTCTCCACCAGCATGCGGCTTGGATGGATCACTGGACCCAAGCAATTTGATCAAACGGACTATTTCCGCACGTTGGTAGGTGCTAAGATCGCCGTCAGACAGATCTTCGAGTGTTGCGAAGAGATGGACGCAGTCGGGCGAATATGGCGATGGTCTCTATGTCAAAGATTTTTACACTTTCTAACATCTGCGACATCTCGAATCATGCGGCTGCCTCCACTCATTCCGGGTATTGCGTGTACCTCTTTCCCATCCAGGTCACCAAACTTCAACCATCCAGCATCTCACAAGCAATAGCCATGTCTTCCTTATCCACTGGGGCCACGCTGGCTTCTTCGCCTACGTAGACGAGTTCTCGCGGTTCTACGAGGAGAAGTGGAACTGTTCCTGCATTGCGCCGAGCGCCGGTTGAAGGTTTGGCGAGTGAGTATGAGAGTCTGTGATCGTGTTGGGATGGTGAGTAAACAAGATAGCCTATGCACATTGCTTCATTAGGCATGTCTGTGTTATCAAGCTGCTCGGATACCCAGGATTCCATCACCGTTAAGGCTGTCGAGAAGGTGCTGACCGTGCCTTTCATGGTGAGCTATCGCATGTTATGCTATTCTGTGCATCCTTCTTCACACACATCTAACCATTTTCATGCTCTCACGTTGCCAGCCTTTTTAACCGAGAACTTCACCCACGCTCTACGTTCGAGACGTCACAAAGGAGCAGATGGATGAGGTGCTGCGGTGGCTTGTGGAACTGGTGGCGGGGGAGACGGGACTCGATTAGCATGTGTTGCCTGTGGTTGGTGGTATTTCTTACTGTGGCTGTCATCTCTGACCACATCGTCGAGGTGCGGCTTTTCCGTAACATAAACTATACCAGGGAATAAAACAGTGTTATTTGAGAAGTGTATCCGGTAGGACGATGGCTCACTTGCCAGAATGACGCTTCGGCTAAAAGCCCAACTTTATGATATACATGGTAGGATGATGAAAGAAAATTCATGGTGCTTCTTGTTCCTTAACCAACACGATATGCAAACAATCGATTAAGGAATCCGGGGAGTAGCCAAGATGAAAAAGAATTTGTAGCATGCTTAAACAACCTGAATCTCATGGAAAGACGGTCGGGCAGAGCTACAATTCGCATTTGAGGTTCTCTAAGACATTATCTCCAGTTGTGAATTACTGATAAGTACAAGTTACAATGACTGATAAAGCTAGGATCACGTTAGTGTCACGTGTTCAATCACAAATAGAGATGTATTTTTTTTTTTTTTTATAATCACTTGGACTCCTTTATTATGATAACTATCTAATACAACAATGACCCATTCTGATGACTACTATAACTATAAATACAAGGAAGGACCCATCAGCCCACTCTTTCTTTCTACTGCACCCTCCTCTTACCAAGTACTAGGTGCTCCTGACTCCTCTGAACAATATCTAGAACCTTCCTCATGGTCCCCAACTGGTGCCTCCTCCCCTAATACCACCACCCTTGTACCACTTCCAAAAGTAACCCCTTCCACTACTCTACCAATTCACCAATTCCCATCCAAGGATTCCTCTTAAACACTCATCAGTACACCACCATCAGAACCTAAATGCTCAGAACCCAGCCCAGGCTACCCCAAATGTCCCCAATCTCTTCCACCAGTTACTGATTGACCACCTGACTAGTGGGGCCCCCTGCTCACTCACTCTCATCACCCCAATAGCTTTCCAACATCTGTCAAAATCCCTCAACCTCTAGACATACTGCTAAGATATACTCTGACATCTGCACTATACTCCCATCTAACTCACAACACTACTCACATTCTCTTACACCTTCTGCCTCCATCCACCCTGTCCTGTACCCCAGCATGACATTTCTTTACAAGAATCTCCACCATACTATCCAAAACTTTGGTAGTACAACCTTGAGCAAGGAGGTCCCCCAACCCCAAATCTGAACCCACTCCCAATCTTCTCCAAACCCAGCCTTCTGCCAACCAACTGGCCACCTCTCAAGTGGACCTGTCCAGATCCATTCCATTGCCCTAGACAGAGAATATTCCATCAACTGGTGACCACCAATATGAATATCTCCTAGTTACCACCATTGCTGTTCCAGGTCCTCCTCTTTGCCCAGCTCTGGATCTGTGAGTCCCATTGCCAGCCAAGCTTTTACAATACCCCACCAGAATCCCCAGTAATGAAATCTGCTAGCTCTTCTAACCTGAAGCAAGCCTTGCAAATTCTTCAGAACCTCACCACAGGGGCAAAACCTGACTTCTCAATTGTCTATAGCCAGTTTGCCCCAACTATCTACTCTTAATTCTGCTAGTCAACAACTCCACCAGCCCTGAAGTACCTTCAGCCACCTCTTAAAATCCACCAGCCCCAAACTGCCATCTACTGTCCACATCACCACAATCTCCCAACTAATCTATGACCTTCTTCCATACCACAGCCATCCTTCTACCACCTTCTTTAGTTTCTGTACCACTTATTCAGGAAAGTCCAAATGGTACTCCAAATATCACAGCTTTGGTAGCCAATATACATTCAATACTACAATCCTCCCCACCAAGGAGAAGCTCCTTCCTGACCAGCCCACCAAATATCAAACTACCTCTCTAGTACTGACCAGTTGTCCAAAATATCCATGCTCTCTCAGGCCAGCTCCAAGCTCCATAGTCTCACACTTGCTCCAATTCAGCTTCACTCCTGCCAGCCTCTCATACTGTTCTACCCCTTCCTGCAAGCTTTCCACATCTACCCTATAGCCTAACCCTACTACTATATCATCAGTAAAGGCCCCCAGTTTTCAGACCACATTCCCCATCTTCAGTCTGGTCAGTCTCCCCTTCAGCCATGCCAACAAAGGCTCCAAGGACAAAATATAGAGCAGGAGTGAAAGAGGATCCCTCTGTGGCATGCCTCTCTCCAAAACAAACTCTGGGCCACACCACCTATTTATTAGTACTGCCACCTGGCAGCCTCACACCAGGCCCATCAGTTTCCGAGCCTCCACTACACCAAATTCTGCCTTCCATAGTACTGCCTCCAAATAGTTCTACTGTACCCTATTGTAAGCCTTTTCCTGATCTAAGAACACCATTCTCCCATCTACTTGCCAGCTTCTACAGCCCTCCAAAACATTTTGCATCCAGGCTGTACTATCTTGAATCTATCTCCCCTTCATAAACCCTTGCTAATCTTCACCCACCAGTTGGCCAATCCATTATTGCATTCTCCCTATCAGAATCTTGGATACCAACTTTCTGTCCACATTCAGTAATATAATGGGCCACTAGTTCTGCTACATACATTGATCCCCTTTCTCCTTATAGAGCAGAGAGACTAACCCTAAGGAGCTATTACCGATCTAGCAACCTTTGCTCAACACAAAGTTTGCTATTTCAACAAGCCATCTCCTAAACTCAACCTGAAACTCCTTCCAGAATGCCCAAGGTAGCCCATCCTCTCCTAGTAATGAATCAGCCTATACCTTCCTCAGAACCTCCAACATCTCTTTAATGGCTACTATATCCATTACTGCCCTATCTATCTCAGGCACCACTACCACTGGCCAGCTGTCAATCAAATTGTCATTATCCTCCAGTAAAGTCTCTCTCTCCACCAGCTCTCCTTTATTCTGCCAGAGGGTACACCATTGACCAGAGATCTCTCCAAGTATGTTAGTAATACCAGTAACCTCAACTCCATCCTCTCACAACACCAAAGCCCAGCTGTGCCACACCCTTCTAGTCTTCAGGATTCCTGATAAGTATTTAGTGGGTCACTCTCCTTCTTCCAACCATCTTGCCAGCAGTCTTGCCAACAGCCCATCAACCACCCTATCTTCTGCTGCCTTCAAATCCAACTGCAACTCAGTCACCTCCTTGGCCAATACAGAGCATCATTTCTCTAATAAATTCTCTCCTTCCAGGAATCTCAGCCACCAATGAAGCTCCTATTCAACTCTCCTTTCTCTATCCTTCTACTCCCTTCCAGCTACATCCCCCACATTATACCAATATACATCTGCCAAATGTTTAAATTTCCCCCATCACTGTGTGATTGACTGTTCACTGTTCTTCTATTGCATCACTTTCTGCCTTGCAATTGTTACAAATTGATCTCTCTCCACCTATCTTTTGAGTAGTACCATATTGAGTCACCATCTACCTCCACCTCCACTGACCATCTGAAATCTCCCACACACCTCTACTCTCCAGTAATCTGACCAAGGACACTACCATACCCCTGTTGAATCTAATATATTACCCCAGTATTCTGCTACCAAAATCCAATCAATTCTTATTCCAACCAAGTCCTCACAAACTGGATGCTATCTAGTAAATGGCCCTGGCCTCTCTCTTTAACATTGCCACACCCCATCAACCAATCCCATATCCCTCTCAATCTGGAGCCATTGTGAGAGCCCTGCAGATACAGCTACACCAACTTCACCATCACCAATGTTCTGTCATATACCATGTTAAAGTCCCCCCCCAGAATGTCCAGCCCAACCTCATCTTGGTCTCCCCAAGCCAGCCAACTCTCCACCCATTGATTTTGCTCTCTGCCAACTACTGGTAGGTAAGCAGAGCTGACCACTAGCCCATCTCCAGCTCCTTCTTTTAATCTTCCCCAAACCAATTGATCACTATATACCTCAACCTCTATCAGCTCACCTCTCTCCAAGCCAACCAAAATGCCCACCTGCTCATTACAACCTATACTTCTATATCATTCTCTGCTCCAATCCTCATAATCTTGCTCCCTATAGGCTCAAATATCCTACAGAAATACCACATCATAACTCCTGACCTTCAGTCAATGAAATAGATGCCTTCACTTCACTCCATCATACAAACCATTGACATTTAATGATAAGATATGTAGACTGTTCATCATCATTAATAAAAATGTTTAAAGCTCCACTGGAATCACCACTATCTTTTCAGTCCAACCACAGATTTTTTCCTTCTATTTCTCACAGATAGCTCTCCAGATATGGGCTCTATTCACACTGCTGCAGAAGATATCCACTCACTCAGATACCACCTTCCTGATGTCTGCCATATGGTTCTCATCCACCTCATACCCTTCATTATCCAGAAGCACTACCACCATCACTATTACTGGCTTTGGCCCCTGCAATACCATATTGAGGAACCCTTTCCAGGCCTCCTGAGATTCATTAAACACATCTACTTCCTTGATATCTTCCTCCACAAGTTCCTCAAGTACTACTTGATACCAATCATCAGCTGTCATCACCAGGAACCCAGAAGTGGCCAGTCTTGGAGTCCTACTCAACTCCTGTAGCATCTCTCTATCTGCCAGCACATCAGAGGTCACATCCACCAGGTCATCCTTCTCTACACTCTTCTCCAGCTGTACTACTTCACCTACCTCTAGATATTCCCAATGTACATTTGCTGCTTCTGCCATGTGAACATCCTCTAACTGAGTCTCTAGCACTACCTCAACGACCTCCTCAAAACCCCCTATATTCACCTCCTCCTTATCAGCCCACTTCCTCTTCACCAGCACATGAGCTGAGCTCTCTACACCCCCCAGTTGCAAAAAGGACACCTCAGCCATCTCCACCTCTTCTATCTGACTCTTGGCCATCTCTACCCTTTCTTCTTCCTCCACTTTCGAGTCCTGAAGGACTATCTGCAGATGCTCCCAGTTCACTCTCTGCTATCTCTTCCTCCTCCCATCTGTTGGAATCCAGATCCAGTCCTTGGCGAACTCCTCCCATCTCCTCTTCTGCAATTATTTTGCAGCCTCTCTCTCCTCTAAGGTGAATAGCAATTCCTCCTCCTCCTGTTCAGAACCTTTTTTTCTCCACACCTTGCACTCCTGCTCTCCAACATGAATCACTTCTGGCCAGTCCCTCCCTAGCCCCATGGTCTCCTTGCCTTCCAGCCTCACCATTACCTCACAGCTGCTATTCCTCAGCTTAGTCCCCTCTCAGAACATGAACCCAAAGTCAACCATCTCACCAAATGCCCCCAGTACCTCTACCACAATCCCCTTAGTCTCCTGTCTCCCCAATGTCAGCAGCTCCTTAATCACCAGGCATATAGTATGTAGATCTCACCTCAGGCACCTCACTATACTAACCTTGATATTCTTGATGACCAGCCTTTTCTCCAAGGCTTTCACCATCTCCTCCTCCTCTACAAATCTGATCTCAACTATCTTGGCTGATGGAATAAACTTCAGGGACTCTGCTCTTGCAATCTCCTCACTTGCTAGCCAAAAGACCTCTCTGGTAAATATCCCCAGCTCCAAAATATTCACTGAGATAGCCCACATTGATGCCAACTTGTAGAAGAAAGAGCACACCACTAGTTCACTAGAGTCTGCCACTATTGTAGCCTTCCTCTTATTCTTAGAAACTCCAGCAGTCACCTCTCCAGCTGCATGTCCACCAGCATTCCTCCTACCAGCCACTGACTCAGCCCCAGGAATACTAGTTCCAACTGTCATATTTCTAGACTCCTGGTCCCTGGCAGGCACCTGACCAGTCACCTGACCAGTCACCTGGCTGGTCATCTGACTCCTATCCCTATCAACATTATGTCCCCCTTGCTCTACCCCTGTGGGCCTAGTTGCTGCCCTCCTGCCCTCTGCTACCATATGCCAACTCTCAATACCAGCTGACCTCTCCTGACTACCTGCTCCTCTAGCTCCTCTAGCCCAGCACCAGCCCTAGCTGCTGCCACAAAACTCTTGGAGAGATCCAGAATAGGTCTCCTCCTCTCTAGGTGCTCTGAGCTTGATGAACCTTGAGTTACCATATCACAAAACCTTGATGGATTTTAATGAAACTTATTGTGAGTTATTGTCAGACTCCTGCCACACCAAGTAGATGAAGTGAAAACTTGAAAACGTATTGCTTTTTACAAAGATACCCATGTGGCTTAGCTTGCTCTGTGTAGTTTGAGCAAAAAAGGTCATAAATAGTGATATAGAAATTATAGATATATTTAAGGACTTCTTTTGATTGAACCATTCAGAGAGAGCCAAGCCACAAGTACTCTCTTTTACAAAAAGCTATATATTTCTGAAATAAAAGATTGAGTATAAGTTTAGTATTCTTTAAATTGGTGCTCTTAATTAGTATTCTCAACAAATTGAAACAGAGGTCTAATTTAATTTAATTTAAATCAAATCAAAGGTCTAATTTAATTTGAGATTTAATTTGAACTCTATTTCTTGAAATATAATAACTCAATAAAAATACATCCAAATTTAATGATCTTTAGCTTGCTAGATTCCTCTATATAAGAGGAATCTAGTGTGGGGACCTAATATGTGGCGGTGGGATAGATTGCTCCTGAGAGGTACTCCACTTGCTGAGTTCGATATTGGGGAGGGAGTGGAGTGCCAGCAGGGGCTTGGCCAGGATCTTTGGCCAAGTGGCTGGCAGGTGGCAGAGATCAGCGAGGAGTAGGACTGGGCCAGTATCTGGTCATGGAGCACAGAGGTATGGAGGTGGCTTCCCCCCAAGTTCTGAGTGGTATGGTGGAGAATGTTGCAGAGGAATATCATGCTGAATTTCCATATGAGGTATTTGGTGGATGGTGGACAATTTGACTGTGAGGAGTATTATAATGTTGGGAGAGCTGGGGGTTATGTACAGATACCAGAACATTGGCTAGGAGAGTGCAAGGTTTTGGGGGACTTTTGGGCTGAGATAGGAGATCGACTAGGTGTGGGGCATAGACTGGTAGGGGAGGGAGATCAATGGGAGGATTTGAGATCTCAGCTCATGGGTGGGGTGGGTGATAGTTGGCTCACTGTAGGGTGGGTATTAGCAATATGGGTAGGCCTGGCGGGTCATTGGCTTTTTGTATTTGAGGAGGGATAGTGGCTGGGGCTGTGGGAGAAGGTGTTATGATGGGAAGGGCTATTGGGGGATTTGCTGACTGGGTGGTGGGTGGGTTGGGGTCCTCAGAGGGGCTGACATCATGGTTTGGTGGTGGTGGGAGGGTGGTGATAGTGTTAGACAGAGTGGTCTTTCAACAGGAAGGGGTAGGGGG
>RBNI01006714.1:0-11045 GCA_003990745.1 Jimgerdemannia flammicorona | reverse complement strand
AAAACACCTTACTGCAGTTGAGTTTGCCTATAACAACAGCAAGCAAGCCTCTCTTGGAATGACCCCATTCTTCGCCAATACTGAACAAAACTCAAACACTCCTCTGACACTCATCCGAACTACTGAAGAACCCTCTATAGTCGAAGCTGTTGAAGAATTCTTACTCTGAATGTGTAATCTAAGCCAGATTGCAATTGAGAATTTATCGCGAGCTCAAGAACAACAGTCATAGTATGTTAACCAACATCGCTGAGAAGAAACCTTTGATATTGGAGAAAAAGTTCTATTAGACATCCAAGGATACCGAGTTGACAACCTCAAGCACAGACCATCTGCAAAGCTGAACAGCAAGTTTATTGAACCATTCGAAGTCATTTCATAAGTCTCTCTGACCTCCTATAAATTGGCACTACTGGATACTATTAAGATTCACCCAGTCTTCAATGTCCAACATCTCAAGCGATATAATGACAATGATGATGAACTATTTCCAAACCGAACTACAAAACCACCTGCACCTGTCATTATTAATGATTAGGAAGAATACGAAGTTGAACAAATCCTCAACAGACATGGCCACAAGAACCACCCTGAGTATCTCATTAAATGGAAAGATTATCCAATCCATGATGCAACATGGGAACCTAAGACCAATCTCCAGAATGCTACTGACTTAGTTCAAGAATACAATTCCTTGAACAACTAAAATCTGAACACTCCTGCACCTATCAGTTCATACTATATATTATACCCTCCTGAACACTATAATTATCATAAACAAAAATCAAGAACTCAGCAAGTCAAGAATATCAATCCTCTAGAAAAATAGCAAAACTGAAAGCCAGCCTATTCTCCTCATATCACTGATGGGAAACGAGGCGTAGATATTTAAGAAGATTCCTTAGAGGAAATTCTCCAGCAGTGAATGATGTCAGAATCACTTCCAGTATATGGCATTGAATACATGACCCTTTAACATATGAATTCAATGCATTAGGCAACTGTACTATGAGCATGCTACTTTCTAAAAAAATGGACCTTACTGGACTTTTGACCTTCCAAACAGTGTAACAACACTAGAACAAAATTAGAAGGCCCTGATGAGGATGTTGAAAGCTAAGAAGGGGAGAGTTGTAAGTGCACAACCTCTAAGCTACCGAAATCACATGTCACCCTCTTAACAAGCCACTGAAATCACATATGACCTCTGAACAAATCCAGAAATCACATGTATGATCACAAAGCTGAGTCAAACAGAAGTCACAGTGCACAAAGCTGAGTCAATACAAAGTCATGGAACACAAGGTTCACACAAACGGAATCTTACCAATCAAGAACAGATGCATATATACCAAGCCCTGAGACACGTCAAAGCAGAACCAAAACAAATAACAACTACAACTTTCAAATACACAAACATGACCACTGAGATCTACAACCGCATCTGCACTGACATTTGGAATGTCATTGTCAACCAAGCCACACCCCCTCTGCCCCTTATGAATATCCATAGCCTAGCACCCCTCTACTTTGTGGAAGCCTGATGGAATGCCCTAAACATGCTTAATGAGGCCCACCGAATTGGACAAATCTCAAGCTACTATCAGATCAGCCACCTCCTAGAAGACATGGTTGAACACCACCATGATACAGACATTACCCAGATGTCTCAATACCAGAAGCTCATTGCCTGCAAATACTAAGAACTCTTCTATGAGTATAGTACCTTTATTCCCCACCTCTAAGTTACTACCAGCGAAATGGTTGCTACTCTATCCTATGGCCAAATTGATGACATGATACAAGAACTCAACCACAAGTATCTTGAATATGTTCAGACTACTGACAGAACCATCCCACACCCCAATGACCACATCTTGCAAATGCCCCAAGTTGGATATGCCATGAAGGACATCTATGATATAATCCACTTCGATGAAGACAAAGCAGAAGACAATGATCCCTCTGACACCAACATGACCTCAAGCTAAGGATCTCTACCAACTCTGATCACACCACCAACCTTGCCAATGAACTTACAACAGTTCATAACTACCTACAAGACTTATTGGGATAATGACCACTGGTATGAATACCAACCTACATTCACCCCCGATTACTTCAACTATAATGAAGAGACCAGAGAACACAATCTGTACCTTCAGATAACCCTCAAAGTTGAATCAACAACTTCACAACCTGAGTATGAGTGACATGAACCACAGCTGCCAGCTTACTACAACCCTGCGACTCATAGTGCTATAACCTATAGAAGGTACGCAGATAGTGAATCCAATGAAAGCGAAAACAATACACCCCCCCTTCGCCCACTAATACCTTATCCAGCATACGATACAGACGATGCTATCCTGTAGAACAGAGATGAAGTTCCAATGTATTATTACCTCAGCCAACAAAGAGAAGTAATCTGCGAACCACTCTTCCTAGATGACTACTTTACTAGAGATGATATCATTGATGGTGATGTCATTGAAGATTACCCAGACAGCATCTAAACCTATAGATAGTTTAACAGTTATAGTATAGTTAGATTAGTCTAGTATGATGTGACTGTAAACTGACTCAGCAGTTAGACGATCTCTTGATATGTCAGATCACCCTTGTACTATGTAACTATATTCCGACTCAGCAAAGCACTTAGTGCTATATCCATATCTAGCATAGTCCAGATAGCCCCTCACTAGTATAAATACCCCCTCCCCCAGACCTCAGAATCTCAGACTCGAACACATAAGAAC
Organism: Jimgerdemannia flammicorona; assembly: GCA_003990745.1. Lineage (NCBI taxonomy): Eukaryota > Fungi > Mucoromycota > Endogonomycetes > Endogonales > Endogonaceae > Jimgerdemannia > Jimgerdemannia flammicorona. Next base: position 8,286 of record RBNI01006714.1, on the reverse strand, counting down.
ATTCCTGAATACTTCTCCACAATATCCCTTCATACAATTACTCCTAGTATAACAATATCATAAATAGCAAATAAACCTATTTAATAACCCACAAACCACTCTTAAGTAAATCCGCTCCCCATTAGGTCCCACTCCTAACCACATCACGAAATTCCTAATTGGGTATTGTCTGCAGTGATATACCAATTCAACTAAGCTGGCCTTAGTTTCTTGAACTTCCTGAAATATGGAAAATCCTGAACACTCAGAACTAGTCCAAAAAAGGACTTTGGTTGAGATGTCAACCTGATCTTGAAATCAATAAGTATAGAGGATGTACTCCATATGAAATTGATCTTGACCACAAGAAAACAGTCTTCTAGAATATCCAGAACTTCCAGAAAAAACCCTTTCAGAACTATGTAACAGTTACCCTAAAAAGCAACCCTCTTACAAATATTCTGCTAGTTCTAGGGTCCCAAAGTAAACTTCTGATATAAAAGGTACTGGTCATTGCTATAGGTCATCAACAATCTAAGGAAGTTACTACAGAGATTGGGCAATGTGTTTTGTCTTGAAGTCTTGAACTAGATCTTAAGAGTTCTTGAGATTGACCAGTGGTTCCCAGGTAGCATCATATTCAGGATAACCCATCCACTTGACTAGATATTCAAGATGATAGTAGCAGATTCATTTGTTAAGAATTTTCTCAGCTTCATACTCAATATGGTCTTTAATAATTATAGGGGTAAAAGGCTTAGAAATTTGACCAGAGTAGGGTAGTGACTGGTTCCAGGTCTTGAGGTATAACATATGAAAGACTGGATATACTCTCATGGTTTCAGATAGCTTGAGGTGGTAGGAGGATGCAGAAACTTGTTCAGTGATCTCAAAAGGTCCAATATACTTGGGTTAGAACTTATTTAAAGAGTAGTTAACTTGAGATTATATCTTGAGGTTCTCAGTAGACAGTAGGACTTGATCTCCAACTGTATAAGTGATATTATGGCATTTCTTATCAGCATACTTGGCTTGATACTATTGAGCCTTCTGAAGGTTCATGGTAGCAATCTTGAGTAGTTTGTCCATTTTGTCTGTAAAGTTCTTGGTAGTTGGGACTTATATTTGACTGGTTTTCTTGAAAGGAAATAGACTTGTAGGGGTCTTGGGATCTTGATTATGGAGTAACTGGAAAGGGGAAAGACCAGTAGATGATTGGACAGCATTGTTATATACAAACTCCACATAAGTCAGATAGATGTCCCAATCATCTTGCTCATAAGAGATATAGTTTCTAAGTATTTATTCTAGAGTTCTGTTCATGTGCTCAGTTTGTCTATCAGTTTGTAGGTGAAAGGCAGTAGACATAGCCAATTGAGTTCCCAGAGTCTTGAAGAGGGTTTGCCAGAAGTAGCTGATAAACTTGGGGTCACAATTGCTAACAATTACTTATAGTAGACCATAGTGACAGAAGATGAACTTGAAGAAGATTCTTGCAATCTCAGGTGCAGTGACATTAGTAGTGGTTAGTTCAGCAACCATAGTCTTGGTCAGGTGGTCAATGAATACAATGATAGCATTAGCACCAGATTGAGTTTGTGGTAGTTAAGTTACAAAGTCTATGGTAACTTGCTCAAACTTCTTGGTAAGAATTGGCAGTGGTTGTAGCAAACCAGCAGACACTTGGTTGGTAGATTTGTTGTGCTGACATAGATCACAGCTAGCAACATAGTTCTTGATTTCCTTGATCATATTTGGCCAATAGTAGCAGCATTGGATATTCTTGATGGTCTTCTCAATTCTCAGGTAACTAGTGAGAGGGGAGTCATAGTGTTCTTGTAAAACCTTGTAGCGTAGGTTCATGTTTTCAAGTAGGTAGACTTAGTCTTGATAATAGATCAGATTGTTCTTGACAGTATATGTATCTTTGAGTTCATTTGAGAAAACTCTAGTAGCAACTGTGTCTTCTTTATAAGCTTGCCTGATTTGGTCTAGGAATTCTGATACCAAGGTGACTTGCATAATTGTGGTAAGGTCTGGGCATCTTGATAAGGCATCTGGTACTACAAGTATCTTATCAGGCTTATAGATGATTATAAGATTGAAGGTTTGAAGCTTAAGACTCCACTTGGCTTATAAATATGACAGAGTGGGTTGGGTATTAATATACTTAAGAGATTGATGATCAGTAATGACATTAAACTCAACACCTTCTAGATAGCATTGTCAGTAGTCTAGTGCATGTATTATTGCTAGTAGTTCCTTCTCATGAGTAGCTAGCTTTTGTTTAGCTGGGGTCAGCTTGTGGGACTTGAAAGCAATAGGGTGATATTCTTGTGACAGAACTGCTCCAATGGCAAAATTTGATGCATCAGTGATGACTGTGAATTTTAGGCCTTGATCTGCATTATATAGGACTGAGGTATGGGTCAGGTAGTTCTTGAGTTCTTGAAAGACTTGTTGATAGAAGAGATCTCAGATGTAGGGTATATAGTGATCTGAGTGTAGGGCCTTTCTCATGAGGTTAGTCAGTAGCTCAGTAATGCCAGAGAAGTTTCTGATACACACCTTTCTCTGGTAACATTCAGGTTACACAACTTTTTGGCAACACTTTCGACACAGTTTCTGGAGACAAGCTACTAGTATCATGGCAACCAACATGCACTCAGAGGTGCGTACTGGGCAGGGTGGCCCTGGTGCGTTCGAATGGCAGCAAGTAGGGAGAGGCCCTGGTCTGGGGGGCAGTATGAGGGGTCTCCTGGCAGAAGGACGTAGTGGCAGAGGGGGTGGAACAGGAGGTCAAGGATCTGGCAGGGTGAGCTTCGCAGAGAAGGTGAAGGGGGGTCAGCGAGGAGCAGGTCTGGAGAGCTGGTTAAGGGGAGGGAAGGTACTGGGGAAGGCTACAGGACAGTAGCATCATGGGGGTACCTCTCTGGAGGGCCTTAGGGGTGGAGCTGGGGGGGTAGCGGCTGGGGCGGGGACTGCTGATGGGGGTGTGATGGGTGATCTGGAAAAAAATCTAGATGGGACTGCTGATGGTGTACCGAGCAGTGGGAAGGGCGTGAGGGCCGGGGACCTGGCAGATGGTGTAACAGGGCTGGCCATGGCTCTGTTGCTCAAAAAGTCGATCTCGGAATTTGCAGTCACGATGTGTTTCCGGGGCTTGGTGGTGACAGCAAAAATGGTTCTGGGGCTGATCACGAAGCAGATGAATGGTGCGGCGTCCGTTAAGTTCCTGAAGGGCCTGGAAGGAGTAGAGGTGGGATTTGAGGAGGCTGGGCCACTGGAGGAGGCTTTGAAGGTGAGGTTGACAGTGGGCAAGGTGTGCATACCAATGGTGAGATGTCTGCAGTGGGACCTGAGAGTGGTGCAACTTCTGGTGAAAGGAGTACCCACAGTTACTACTGTAGAAACGAGGAAGAGAGTTGAGGAGTTCATGGCAGAGTTTGGCGAGGTAGTTGATATTGGGTTCAGAGTGTGGGAAGGAACCTCTCTCCGGACAGGGGATGTGGACGTCAGGATTAGGTTGGCTGGGCGGGAGGCGACTGGGAAGGCTCGGGACTGGTCTTCAGTGATGATGTGGGGAGCTTTCTTGTGCAAGGTGACAAGAGTGAAGGGGAGCGAGGAGGAGGAGGAGGATTTGCTGAAAGCACTGGAGGAGTTGAGTGGAGCAGTGGAGAGGAGGGCAAGGTCATGGGAGGTATTCGAGGTGGCGACGCATCTTGAGGTGGTTGGAGGAAAGCAAGTCTGCATCAACAAGGAAGTGTGGGAGAGGTCTCAAGGGCGTAGGAGGCAGAAGGAATTGTTGGCAAAAATGGGAGCAGAGGTGACAAGGAAGCCAAGCGGTGATGCGACTGCTGGAGGGGCTGCGGAGAGTATCTGGGCTGCAAATAGTGGGAGGGGTGAGGAGGGAGGGCAGGTGGAGGCCGAGAAGGGGCCGAGCAAGGATCCTTATATAGATGGCACATTGGAGGTTTGGGAGGAGACCTGGGCAAATTCACCTTCACCCTCTCCCCTTATCAGAAGGGGTCCGGCGGCGAGAGGTAGGGCAGGAGAAGATGTGCTGATGCACGGTGCTCAACAAGTGCACTTTGGAGTACCAAATGTGGAGAAGGGGGGATTGGTGGAGGCAACTGGGGAAGAGGAATTGGTAGATATCCCAGAGGAGGGATGGAATGAGTTGGTGAGTGTAGGGGCTGATACTACAATGTTAGATGGAGGGCGACCAGCTACCCCAGGAGGGAAGGTGGTGGGGAACCTGCTCTGGATATGCCAGATGATGAATAACTTGGTGGCGGAAGAACTGGGGGAAGTAGACCTCCGGGCGATGAGTGATGAGTATTGGGCAGGGATCCTGCAGGGCGATGGAGTGGAGACAGCATTGAAGGCCGAAATTCTGGCAGTGTACTTGGAGGAGGAGGGGTATGAGGTCGATAAGAAGAGGGAAGCTGCTCTGGCTATGGTGGTAGGTGAGCGGGCTGCCCACTGTTGGAATAAGAGACATGGGCTGCAGCTCTGGCAGGAGGCTTGTGTGGAGTACCGTGAGGAGTTTGAGGAGAAGGAGGATGTGGAGATGGCTGAGATTCTGGCTGAATTGGAGGCCAAGAGGGCCGAGGAAGCTGAAGTTAGTGCTGAGCGCGACCTGGACAAGGCACAGGAGGAAGGGGCCATGGAGCAGTAGAGGACTCATCTTAAACTATATAATTTCCCTTATGAACAGTACAATCAACATTTTTTCTTTGAACATGAATGGGCTGCGGGGTGATTATCGGCATAAGAACATTTTTACTTGGCTGAAGGGATTGGAGGCTGATCTCTTCCTCTTGCAGGATGTCAGATATGACGAGGTCTTGGATAAACTGGATTAGATGAAGGAATGGGGCGGGGAAGCGGTTTGGATGGGAAAGGTTGGAATTCTGATACAGAAAGGCAGAGGGGAGATTAGGAATGTGCAGAGCTGGAGAAATAGACTGGTCTGGAGTAAGTGGATATATACTGGATGGGAGCTGATTATAGTGGGATCTTGTTACTGCCCCGCTGTGAGAGGTGAACGTGTAGACTGGGTGGAAGGTCTTCAAGAGAGTGGGATGCTCGCAGAGGCTGGAATAGATGTGTTGGGTGGAGACTTCAATATGGTTCAGGAGGCACTGTTAGATAGAACGGATGGCGGATGTAGAGTCGAGGGTCGGAGTGGAGGACTGGCGGCATGGGAAGAAGTCGAAAGGTTGAGTGCTCTGGTGGAGGCAGGTAGGAAGTACTGGGGAGATAGGAGGGTATATATGCATTGGGCAGGAGGTTTGGGGACAAGAATTGATTGGATTCTGTTGGCCAGCTGCTGGGGCTTGGATGTTTGGGGATCACTGGAGGTGGAGTGGTGTCCTTGGTCAGATCACTGAGAGATTATTGGACAGGGTCATTTTGGGGGAAGCGGGGATGGGCCTGGACATTGGTGCCTCAATTCCTCCTTGTTAGATGATAAATTTTGGTGGGATGGTTGGGCTGCGGACATTCAGCTACAAGTAGAGAGTTGGAGGCGGGAAGGTACCCCAGTTGATATTCGGTGGATGCGAATGAAGGCATTGGCCAAAACATATTGGAGTGAGGCTGGTAAGGTGGCTGGGCAACAGAGGAGGAGAAAAGTGAAATGGGCTTCTAGTCGATTGTCTAGGCTTTTAGAGGACTGGGCGAGACTGATGACGTTGGAGGGTGAGGAGAATTGGAGGTCCATATAAGTGAAAAAGGAGGTTGTTAAACTACAACGGGTGCTGCATGAGGAGGAAGAGGCGAGGGTGAGGGGCTTGGCAGCTAGGTTATGGTGGCAGGGTTTGGAGGATGGAGAGAGGCCTTCTAAGTTCCTCACAAGGGCTCTGTGGGCAAGGAGAGTGCAATAAAGATGGGAGGGGGTCCTCAATTCGGATGGGGTTCTGGTCCATGGAATTCATGATATTCTGAGTTCTTTGAAGGAGCACTGGAGTGGATTGTGGAGTGAGGAGGAGGATGGGGTAGATGCTGATGTGATTGGCCATGCATTAGAAGATTGGCAACCCCTACAGGTAGATGGGATGGATGACTTGGTGTTGCCAGTCCAAGAGGAGGAGATCCACCAGGTTCTTGCCGCGACAACCTCGGGTACGGCACCTGGAGAAGATGGTCTGCCCTGGGATTTTTGGAAGAAGATGGTTAGGATCCCAGGAGTATTGGGGAAGATGATGGCACTGTGTAACCTTATTCTATGGACAGGGAGATGGGTGGGGGAGCAGGATCTGGGGCTGGTGACTTTGCTCTACAAGGACAGAGGAGGGCAAGAGGACTGGAAGAATTGGAGGCCGATAATGCTCCTGGATATGGACAGGAAGTTGGTTACTAAGGTGGTAGTTGCGAGACTACAAAAGGTGGCACAGCAAATCCTAGGCATTGAGCAGAGGGGCTTTGTAGGGGGATGGCTCATTAGAGATGGCACAGCCTGGGTACATGGCATTATTGAGGGGGGACGGGCTTGTGGATTGGATGGGCGTCTGGTCTTCTTGGATCAGGAGAAGGCTTATGACCGGGTGAGGCGAGGTTGGCTGGCGAAGGTTTTGGATAGGGCTGGGGTTCCGCACCAGTTCCATTCAGCTATGGTCAGTCTACTGAAAGGGAGTTGGGCGGCACTCATATGTAATAGACATCATAGGGTGGCCTTTCCCCTGGGCAGGGGGGTACCCCAGGGGGACCCGTTGTCCCCCATTCTATATGCTCTTTCTCTGGAACTGCTATTGGATAGAATCAGGAGGAAGATAGTGGGGCTCTCTATTTTTGGCATTGAGTGGAAGGTGGGGGCCTTCGCTGATGACATGGTGGTCGGATTGGGATCAATTGCAGACATTGAGGAGCTTAAGGGGACAATGGAGTGGTATGAGAAGAATTCTGGGGCGCAACTTAATTGGCATAAGTGCAAAACAATGGTGCTTGGCAAGGGTCTGGTGGGTGGGGAGATTATCGGAACAGTTGTCCCTGCAGGAGAGGTAGTGCAGTACTTGGGGATATATCTTTCGGTATATGGGTCAGTACTACCCAGGCATTGGTGGGAGCAGCGGGTTGTTATATGGGGAGAGGCCCTGCGGAGCTGGGGGGGCCATCATCTGTCCCTTGCAGGGCGTGTTACAATTTTGAACATTTACTGGCTGCCGAAGCTGTGGTATTTGGCATACCATCTGGACTTTCCACCCTGGGTGGTGAGGAGGCTGTTGAAGCTTGCCAAGGGATGGATCTGGGCTGGGAGGAGGAGTCAGATAGGCTGGGAGGTCTTGTCCCTACCAGTGGCGAGCAGCAGACTGGTTGATTTCCCAAAGAGGCTACACTGCTTAAGGGCTTGGTGGTTGAAGAGAGCCATAGAATTGAGAGAGGGTGGTTGGGTTCCCCTTTTGCAGAAGGTTTGGGAGCGGCGGTCTGTACCTCGGAGTTCGACTGGCGATCTCCTGTCCTTGGTTGGACTTCAGAACACTACTCGATTGCGATTTAGAGGCTTCTGGTGGGGGATAGCAGAGGGAGCACACCGCATCGGGATCCGTTGGCAGGGAAATGAAGGGGAGGCAGACTGGGACCCAGAGATGTGGAGATGGGATCGGGTACTACTGGGCGGGGTCCCATTGCTTGAGTTTGATATTAGTGATGGAATAGACTGCCAGAGGGGACCAGGCTAGGATCTGTGGCCCAGTGGTTGGCAAGGTATTAGAATTGGCGAGGAGTGGGACTGGCAGAGTATCTGGGCATGGTGTGCTGAGGTGAAGAGATGGCTACTGCTAAAGTATTGGGTGACTTGGTGGTGCATGTTGAGGAGGAATGTCATGCTCAATTACCGCTCGGGTCACCTTGTCGAGGGGGGAATCTTTGACTGTGAGGAGTGTTATAATGTGGGTCAGGAAGGGGGTTACATACAGACGCCGGAACATTGGTTAGGGGAGTGTGAGGTACTTAGTAGCTTTTGGCAATCTGTAGAGAACCTTTTGGGGGTGGGGGGCAGGGTTTCTGGTATACGGGGGTGGTGGGAGGACTTGAGTGACAGACTGGTGGGGGGGGTGAGAAAGGAGTGGCTCACACTTGGCTGAGCACTGGCCATTTGGGTAGGGTTGGCCGGACACTGGTTATTTGTTTTCGAGGAGGGGAGGAGACTAGGCCTGGAGGTCTGGCTGAGGTGGTGGCAAAGTCTTATGGAGGATACCTTGACGGGCTGGTGGCTTGGTTGGGGGATACAGAAGGGTCAGAGGCGTAATCTGGTGGAGAAAATTTGTAGGCAGAGTGGGGGAAGGGTAAGCGTTATTGGGAAGA
>RBNI01006713.1:0-11047 GCA_003990745.1 Jimgerdemannia flammicorona | reverse complement strand
TTTTTATAGTCACTGGGACTCCCTTCTACCCTCCTCCTTGTCTCCTCCTTCATCACTGTGGGCACCCCCTTCACCTGCAGCTGCACCACCCTGGGGTCCTACCTCAAACAGTGCACCATGGGGACCACCACCTCTCCAACTGTCACTTCAGTCTTCAGAGCCTCTTCCAGTGGGCCCACCTCCTCAAAGCCCACCTCAACTCCTTCCAGACCCTTCAGAAACTTCACCAAGGCAGCCCCAGCCACCTGCTTCAAGATGATAAGCCCCAAGACCATCCTTGCCATCACTGCTAAGCCTCAGAAGCACAGTATCACTACAAACTCTGAGATTGATTTCCTGAGTAATGGTGCTACTGCCAGCCCCGTCACACCATCGGCCAGGTCCCCCTTCCACATTGGGAACCCTACCCCACTCCACCATCAGCCATTACATCTTTTTTTTTTTCTTGATTGCCTGACATACTTCCATCAGCAGTCCCACCCCCAGCCACAGCACCTCCAGCACCTATGCTCGCCTCCCCCACCTGAGTACCTCCCCCCCTCTCTAGGCTTGCCTTGCCCTTCCCTACAGCAGTACCAGCTCTAGACCCAGCTGGCCACCCACTCTCCTTTACCTTGTCTGCAAAACTTGGGGGGCCAGGCCTCCCCCTACTGCTACCAGCCACCAGTCCACTTCCAGAACCCTTGCCACCCTTTGAACCTCCGAAGGCCCCCATCTCCAGGCCATAATCCCTCCCAACCTGCTGCCAGCCAAAAGCCCCAGGTTCACCTAACCCAGCATGCCTGTCGGAACTCTTGCTTGATGATATTTCTATAATACCTTTCCTCTGATTTGTGTCAAAAACTGTTGCTTGAAGTTGGTGTAATGTGAATTGTATAGGAGGAAGATGCTGGGGGTTTCTTTATCAGATATTTCTTGACCCCAGATTGCTTATACTTTTATAGCTTCAGTTATAAGTATCTTTAGAGAGTAGTTGTATTTCTTCTTTCTTTTTCTACTCAGAATAGGCTGTATCAAGTGAATTCCTTATTCCAATGATCTTAGAGAAATGTTTGGAGCACTTGTCGATTTTGAGACAGATGGAGTATCCTCTGGCATATTCTGCAATAGCTTTAATTATGATAGAGATAGTATCTTTGATCTATACATTATTTTATCTACTAGATTGATTTGTAGGTTAAGTCTGGGATCATTTCTATCTTCAGATTCTTCTTTTTTCTCTATAGTAAATTCTTTACTATAAGTATACTCTTTCTGAATAATGATCTTCTTTTTCTTTGATATCTTTTTTTTTTTTTTTTTTTTTTTTTTTTTTTTTTTTTTTTTTTTTTTTTTTTTTTTTTTTTTTTTTTTTTTTTTATAGTCACTTGGACTCTTTTTCTTTGATTGCTCATAGTTAGTTACTTTAATTCTATACTTCTTTCCTCTGTAGTCAAATTTGAACACCTGTTGGTCAATATCAATAACTGTATTTATTCCTTCATCCAATTGGTATCAAGGATCATATCATAGATAACAGCTTTAGTAACAATAGCTTTTGAAATAGAGAACTGAATATATCCAAGGGAGATGGTGATATTTTATACTTCTCTAAGAGATTGAGTTCAGGCTCTATCTGCTACTATAATGCTAAAGTTGGATAGTCTATCAATGGGTCACTATAGAGTGTCTAGAAATTTTTTAGTAATGATACAGATAGCTACTCCTATGTCAATGAGGATTATCACCTTCTGTCCTTCAATATCTCTATATAGATATATACTGACTCATCTTTTCTGTAGTCTGGATGATAGTTAGTACTAGTTCTTATTGTGGAATTAGGACTCAGCTTGTGCTGAATCTAGTAGTTCTTAATAATTTGTTTTGAACTCTAGTAGGTATCAGTTATAGGAACTACAGGAGAGAGACTTCTATGTTGACTTTTTAAATCTTTTATGGACTTTATTATAGATATTCTGGATACAGTCTTTGGAGTATACTTCTTTTTGAACTTTAGAACAATAGACTTTTGTTCTTATTACTCTATTTCTTCATTCTCTGATAGTAGTTCATTTTTTTCTAAGACAAAAGGTGAGGAAGACTGAAGAGATATTTCAATCTGCTTTTCTTCATCTTCTTTATCCCTCTGGATAATTCTTCTACCAGTATTTCTGGATGGCCTTCCTACTGGTCTCTTTCTTTTCTTGAATAGATAGATTATTTCTCTAATAATAACCTTAGTTGAATATAGGTCTAGATTACTATAGTCTTTACTATTACTCTCTTTTTCAAATTCTTCAATAGAGTGAGCTTCAGTCTTCTTATACTGTGTTACATTCTTTCAATTTAGTGATTCTGAGTCTCTTTGATCAATTATTCTATTATAACATTCTGTGGCATAGTGTCTGAACTGTCTACAGTAGAAGTATTGAACTTAATCTCAATTTTAAACTGAGTATCTTCTTTTTTCTTATGGCTGATAGTTCCTATTATGTCTGAGTAGGTAGTCTTGATTTCTTCATAATGTATACCCTCTGTTGTTCTGTAGATAGCTCTGGTTTTTATATTGTAACAGTGACCCCATAATGATGACATCAGCACAGGAGACAGTCTTTCCTTATGCCACCAGATCAGAGCACAAGAAGATCATACAGCATATGAGATGAGCAATGGTGACCAATTGTGAGTAATTATGACCACAGTACAAGCATCTTGAGGAATATAAAAGAAGGATCAAGGAACTGCAGTAGCAGCAACCAACAAGACCCATCAATCCCAAAATAGCTCAAAGACTCACTACAAACAAAATGCCTGCTGTCTGCCAAACCTCAAGGTCAAGGAACTACCAAGGCACCTTGGTTGAAGAAAGGATGTTCTAAGACATTAGAAGAGCCATAAGGACTTGTACAAGAAGGACTCCTAGCATCAACCTGGATACTGGTGACCCTTATCACTATATTCTCTACCACTATAAAATGGAAACAAGGATCACCATTGCTACCAAATGCCTTCAAATGTGGCAGGAGTATGAAATAGGAAACCTCCTCTGCTGGGAGTTCCCCCAGGCCAGCACTCAAGAGCTACAAGATGCCACTCCCATAGATATACATGAAATGAGAATAGCTAAGAAGATCCATCAGATCTTCAGACATACACCATGGTCAATCCCCAACTTAGAGTGTGTTAGAGTCTCAGATTTCAGAGACCTGTCATCCTGCCATATCAATACACTACAAGCCAGGGTGGCTACAGAAGTCCAGTCCACTATCACCCTCAATAGTGATGAAGTAGAAGACTTCTGGCATCCTATCCTCCAGGACAACCCAGACCAATTTCTGCAAGGATTGATCTTAGTATTCCAAGGCCCAAGCATCCAGGTTAGACCTCCCCAAGACCCCACATTTGTTCCCTATTTTGTAGAAGAGAACCTCATAGACTGGAGAGCTCTAGATCTCCTTGTTCCCAATTTCCCCACCACCAAATGTAATGACATCATTGGTGATGACATCATCCCATGTAACTTCAACATATGCAAGATATGTGACATGCATGAAATACCCAAAGCATGTGAAACATGCGACCTATGCAATCTTGATGAAATGTTCATGGACCTTATCTCTTTCGAAGACATCCTGACCTCTGATGATGAGGATGAAGCTCTCATGATCCTGAACATTCTGCTCTAAAGTCCCTTATTACACTGAATAATACCAGTACTGACATTCTGAGATAATACTAAATAATGCCAGCACTGGTATTCTGATGTGACACCGAATTATACCAGCATCCAGAACCTATACAACCATTAGTGCCGACCCTGGAACTTAGTAGTTTTTCCTGTCCTGGCATTTTATTATAGTTATTGAAATTTATATTTAGCTTTATATCTTAGCAACTATTGAATTATATTTTGTATAAATACCCCTCTTATTTCCTCTGAAATAAAGTCAGTCTTCTTAGTGCAATATATACATTTCCTTGCAAGTAATCTAAGAGATACCAAGACAGTTAAAGATAAGAAGTTTGAGGACTATAAGACCTTGGGAAGGCACTCCAATAAGAACTTGCTTATAACAAACTTGAGTTAGTCTAGAAGATATATCTTGAAGAGAATCTAGTATATTTGAAGGACTCAGTGACCACTACATGACAACTTAGTGTCCATTGGCTAGTGATTCAAGATGAATCCATCACTTTCAAGCTGAAAAATAAACAACCCCCACAACAACTACCCTGACTACAAGAGCCACCCCTGTAAGAATTCAAGATAAGATAGAAATACATCCCCCCACATTCTATAGATATACTACTGAAGAGTCAATCCTGACCTTCATTGAAGACTTTGAACAATTTGCCACCATATGAGCCCTTGGTATGGATACACAATTGGCCCTTCTACCAGTCAGCCTCAGAGGACCTGCCAGAGACAAGTTCAATGCAGCCACCATTGCTGATGCTGGTGCAGCCAAACTTGCCAACATGAAGGTCTTTCTCAAAACAACATACTACACTAAAGAGATCAAGCAAGTTCTTAAGGATCAACTCAATACTATCTGCCAGGGACTTAGTGAAGATCCCAACTTATTCTATACCCGAATCTGCCACCAGATTGTCTTGACTGGCTATGATGACTGCCTCAAGGAATAAATAGCAGATTCAACCTTTCTCAAAAGAGTCCACCCTGAAATTGCCTGAGCAATCTAGTTTATCCCAGCTGCACTGACCCTTGATCAGAAAGTGGTCTTTGTACAGAAATATTGAACTGCCAGACACCCTGCCGAACACTCAATGGAGAAAATAACTGGCATCAAAATAGAGCCATCAAAGCCAACTAGTATCATATCTGCCACAGTTGTAAACAGACAACCAACCCCACCTACCCCCAAGGCAGCCAAAGCTGACCCAGTGGAAGAACTTGCTAAGTAGTTCGCCAAGATAACTGCACATCTTGGTGATGTTGTTAGAGAAGTCTGAAGTACCAACAGGAGACCAGTGCAGAGATTTGCAGCTGATACAGAAGAATGCAATATCACATGCTTCAGATGTGGAGAAGAAGGCCACTATGCAAAGAATTGCATGACCAAAACAAGATGCAAAGACCAACCAAACAATGCTAGCAGAACCAGAGAACAAACCAATATAGTAGTCATCAAGGAGATTGGTGACACTGATGATGAAGAATACTATGAGGAGCTCGAATTCTACCCTACTACTGAAGGTACCAGAACCCAGTCCAAGCCCTATGACATGAAGAGCAACAGCAAGCCAGTTGGAAGACCAAAGAAGACCCCAGCTGTCACTATTCAAAGCAAGACTCAACCCAAGGAGATTGATCAAGATATGGAGTTAGATGAAGCTGCCTGCCAAATCATTGAAGGCACTACTCCAGTCTCAGGAGAAAGTGAAAGTAAGAAGGAACAGAAGCTGTGCAAGACTAAGATCCATCAGTATGATATTTATAAAGATCTCAAGGAACAGAAGGTCAATGCTACCTTTGGACAGCTAGCTGAAGTCCTTGCCTTCAGATAGTAGTTGAGAGTAGGACTTGCAACTACCACCAAGAATCAAGAGTACAAGATTGTAGAAGCTCACAATACACAGGAAGAATCTGAGAACTCAGGTGAAGAATCCGAAGACCAGCCATATACTTCTCCACAGCTCTCTCTGGTAACATTCAGGTTACACAAACTTCAGACAATACTTTCGACAACATCTTCAAGTATTGGTATTATCAATATGGTGAGCAACATGCATTCTGGTGAGCATACTGGGCAGGGGGGCCCTAGTGCCTTTGACTGGCAACATGTGGGGGGGGGTCAAGGTACTGGTATTGGCATGTCAAGTGCTTCAATGAGGGGATGCAGGGCCAGGGGTGGTGGCAGAGGAGATGCAAGGCCACATGGGGGAGGGAGGATGACCTTCATGGATAAAGTCAGGATGGGAAAGTAGGCAACTGGGCTAGATGACTGGCTGGAGCTGGGGAAGGCATCTGCTACCATGAGTGGCAAGGAGGCCTCTCCACTGGGGGGTCAGCATAGTGGGGCTGGAGGTGTAGTGGCTGAGGTGGTAACTGCTGATGGTGGGGTGACGGGCAATTTGGAAAAAAATCCAGATATGACAGCTGATGGGGGACCTGGACAGGGGTGTGGCATGAGACCTGGGGACCTGGCTGATGGTGTGATGGGCCTCGTGGCGGCCCCATTACTCAAAAAGTCTAGATCGGAATTCGCTGTCACACTGTGCTTCCATGGCTTGGTAGTGATGGTGAAGATGGTGCTGGGGCTACTAGCTAGTAAGGTGAAGGGTGTGGCCTCAGTTAAGTTCTTAAAGAAGCTGGAGGCAGTCGAGGTGGGGTTTGAAGAGGAGAGTTTGCTACTGGAGGCAGTGGAGAAGGGTGTAGTGGTTGGGAAGATTTTGGTACCAATGGCGAGGTGTATGCATTGGGATCCCCAAGTGGTTCATCTGGTGATTGCAGATATGCTGATGGTGAAGAAGGAGGAGGTGAGGAAGCTGGTCACAGATGTGGTGAAGGAGTATGGCAAGGTGGTCAACATTGGGTTTAGGGTATAGGAGGGGACTGAGCTTAGGACAGGAGATGTGGATGTCTGATTGAGGCTGTTTGGGATGGAGAATACTGGGAAGGCTAGGGACTGACCAGTGGCACTGACGTGGGGCCCAGTGGAGTGCAAGGTATCAAGGGTAAAGGGGTCAGAGAAAGATGAGGAGGACCTGCTGGAGACACTTAAGGATCTGGCAGGGGCTGTGGAGAGGAGGCAAAGGGTTTGGAGGGCTTATGAGACTAGGATGGTAGTAGAGGTGATCGAGAGCAAGAAGGTGTGAATGGACAAGGTGCTCTGGGAGAAGACAAAGGGGAGACAGCTGCAGAAGGATTTGCTGGCCAGTTTGGATGGGGGTCAGAAGGCAGGAGCTATGGAGGAGGGTGCTGGAGTGAGTGCTAGTATCTGGGCAGAGGCTGGGCAGTAAGGGGGGAAGACAAAGGAGAGTGGGGGACAGGGGCTAAAGGAGGTGATAGTGGACACAGCAATGGTGGATGATAATCAGATCCAGTATGGAGTTCCCAAGGTGGGAGAGGGGGAGTTGAAGGATGTGTCAGAGGATAGTTGGGATGAGTCTGTGCAAACTGAGGAGAGGAAGGAGAGAGAGACAGATTTGGCACAGGCAGTAGAGGTAGTTGGGGGGGAGAAGTGGCTGTTGAGGGCACTGCAAAATGTGGCAGCTGAAGAACTGGGAGAGATCGATTTCCAGGTGATCAGTAAGGACTTCTGGGGGCGAGTGCTGTGAGGGGAGGAGGTCATGAGGAAGTTGAGAGTAAGATGATGGCAGCTCTTCTGGAGGCAGAGGAGTATGAGGTTACCAAGGCAAGGGAGGCAATGCTCTTGGGTATTGCCAATGAAAGGGCAGCTTATCTGTGGGGGCCATGGAAGGGACTGGCTAAGTGGCAGGTAGTGTGCAAGGAGCACCAGGCATCAATGGAGATGGTGGATGGTGAGGACTGCACAGAATTATTGGCAGCTCTGGATGAAGAACAAAATGTGGAAGATGAGATTACAGCAGAACGTAACCTGGATCTGGCTGGAGAGGAAGTGAGCATGGAATTGTAGATGTTGAGATATTAACACTCTCAAATACTTCACTATGATTTGTACAACCAACATTTTTTCTATGAATGTCAATAGGCTTAGGGGGACTGGGAGGCGACATATGATTTTTGGATAGCTGAAGAAACTGGAGGCAGATCTCTTCTTACTTCAAGATGTATGGTGTGAGGGTGAGGAAGATGGCCTGGAATGGACAAGAGAGTGGGGTGGGGTGATGGTTTGGCAGGGTAAAGTGGGAATCCTGGTTAGGAAGGGGAAAGGGGACATTGCAGACACTGGATATTGGGGTAGTAGATTAGTGTGGGGGACATGGTGGAGACCTAGATGGAACTCAATTGTGGTGGGATCTTGCTACTGCCCAGCTGAGAGGGGGGCCTGAGTGGCATGGATTAGAGATCTGCGGGATTCTGGGCTCTTGGTTGAGGCTGGGGTGGATTGTCTGGGGGGTGATTTTAATATGGTACAGGAGAGTAGGCTGGACAGAACTGATGGGGGACAGGGTATGGCTGGAAGGAGTGAGGGATTGGAGGACTAGGAAGAGGTAGAGAGACTCAGCTCACTAGTGGATGCCATGTGACTTCAGAATGTGGATCAACATCTATATACTCACTGGGTGGGAGGACTTGGTACTAGGATTGATTGGATTCTGACTGCTGAGTGTTGGGGTAATACAGTTTGGAAGACAATGGAGGTGGAGTGATGCCCTTGGTCAGATCACTGGGGTATTTGGGGAGGCAGGAGGTTTGGAGGGAGTGGGGACATTGGCATCTAAACTCTTCGCTGCTGGATGAGATAGACCTGTGGAATGCATGGGTGGTGGTGGTATGATCCAAGGTTAATAATTGGAGGAGAGCTGGGATGAGGATTGGAGATAGGTGGCATAGACTGAAATCCGAAGCTCAGAGGTACTGAGGGGAAGTGGGGAAGGAGCGAGGTGCTCAATGAAGGAGACAAGTCTGATGGGCATCTAGGAGACTAGAAAGACTACTTCTGAATTGGGCTGGGCTACTGGAGGAGGAGGAGGTATTGGACTGGAAGGCTAAGTGGACTAAGCTGGAAGTGGTGGAGCTGCAGGATTTGTTGAGGAAGAAGGAAGCGATGCAGGCTCAGGCCATGGCAGCAAGGCTACAGTGGCAGGGATTGGAGAAGGAGAAAGGCCCACAAGGTTTTTGTCCCATCTCCTTCATACTAGGGGAGCAAGACACCAGTGGGAAGGAGTCCTTAATGATAAGAGAGAGATGGTATTAGGTGTGCAGGGGATCCTTGGCCAGCTGAGCACCTGCTGGAGTAATCTCTGGAGTGAAGAGGAGTGAGGGGAGGTGGCACAGGACATTGAGTGGCATCTGGAAGAGTGGCACCTGAATTCTGCAGCAGGGTTGGGGGATCTTGGCCAATCAGTTTTGGGAGAGGAGATCCTTTGAGTTCTGGCATCAACAACTCTGGGAATGGTGCCTGGGGAGGATGGTTTGCCTTGGGACTTTTGGAAACATATGGCATCTGTAGAGGAGGCACTGGAGGAGATATTGCTGATGTATGATGCAGTCATCAGTACTGGAGAGT
Source organism: Jimgerdemannia flammicorona (assembly GCA_003990745.1). Taxonomy (NCBI): domain Eukaryota; kingdom Fungi; phylum Mucoromycota; class Endogonomycetes; order Endogonales; family Endogonaceae; genus Jimgerdemannia; species Jimgerdemannia flammicorona. Next base: position 1,889 of record RBNI01006713.1, on the reverse strand, counting down.
GGATTGGAGGGCAGCAGTTGAGACTGGTGTCCCTGCTGTACAAGGACAAAGGGTGTAAGGAGGACTGGAAGAACTGGAGGCCAATTATGCTGCTGGATATGGACTGCAAGCTGGTCACCAAAATCCTGGTGGCGAGGCTACAAGGTGTGGCTCAACAGGTGCTAGAGAAAGAGCAGTGAGGCTTTGTGGGGGGCTGACTGATCTGGGATGGTATGACATGGGTTCATGGTGTCATTGAAGGTGCTCGGACTACAGGGGTAGATGGCCACTTGGTCTTCCTGGACCAGGAGAAGGCCTATGATAGGGTCCGGAGAGTATGGTTAGAGAAGATACTGGAGCACATTAGGGTATCAGTGGGCATTTGTCAGTCACTCATTGGATTACTGAAAGGGAGTAGGGCTGTGATTCTGGTGAATGGATACAGGGGGGCTTTTTTCCCCTTGGAGAGGGGGGTGCCTCAGGGTGATCCGCTGTCACCTATCCTTTATGCCTTTGCCCTGGAGCCTTTGTTGGATAGGATCTGGTACAGAGTTGGTGGACTGAATATCTTGGGCATCAATTGGAAGGTGGGGGCCTTTGCAGATGATATGGTGGTTGGGTTGGGCTTGGTGGCAGATGTGGCTATGCTCAAGGAGATAGTTGAGTGGTATGAGAGGTGTTCTGGGGCGAAACTCAACTGGTACAAGTGTGAGACAATGGTCCTTGGAGAAGGAGTCATAGGTGGGGATGTCATTGGAACAATTGTCCTGGCTGGAGGAGTGGTACGGTACTTGGGTATCTATTTCTCAGTGTATGGCTCTTTACTTCCCAAGGAGTGGTGGGAGCGCAAGCTAGTAGAATGGGGGAAAGTACTGACAAGTTGGGGTGGTAGACAGGTGTCGCTGGCAGGAAGGGTAACTGTTCTGAATGTGTACTGGATGCCAAAGCTTTGGTATCTGGGCTACCATTTGGACTTCCCTAAGTGGGTGGTTAAAAAGCTTCTCAAGATGGCCTGCTCTTAGCTCTGGGCTGGATGCTGGAGTCAGATTGGTTGGGAGGTACTAGCACTTCCTGTGGATCACAGAGGACTTGGCCTGGTGGACTTTCCCAAGAGGCTACTCTGCTTGAGGGCATGGTGGATGAAGAGGGCCAGTGAGTTGAGAGGAGGAGAATGGGTGCCCCTTATGCAGCATTTGTAGGAGGCAAGGGTGTCACCAAGGGATAGCTCAGGTGATCTACTGTCCTTGGTGGCCTTGGATGGTAGCCAGAGGATGAGATACAAAGGATTCTGGTGGAGAGTGATAGATGGGGCCCATCACATTGAGATCCGTTGACAAGGTACTGAAGGGGATGAGGACTGGGGTCCGGCAATGTAGAGGTGGGACAGGCTCTTATTGAGAGAGAATCTGATCGAGGACTTCTGCTTAGAGGAGGGCATAGAGTGCCTTAGGGGTCTGGGGCAGAACCTTTGGCCAGAGACCTGGCAGGGGGCTGGGATCAGAGAGAGATGGGACTGGGCAGGCATCTGTTCATGGATCAAGGTTGTGTCGAGATAGCTCCTACCAAAACTCTGGGTAGCATGGTGGAGGCTGTTACATCAAAATGTGGTACTAAACTTTAGGGCTGGCCATCTGGTGGATGGAGGGGTCTTTGATTGTGAGGAGTGTTATAATGTAGGGCAGGAGGGAGGGGTGGTGCAGACTCCTGAACATTGGCTGGGGGAGTGTGAGAGTATGGAGAATTTTTGGAAGATAGTTGGGGAGAGGTTGGGAGTATCAGTGCCTGACCCTGAGGTGGGTGGGCAGTGGGTGGCACTGCAGTCAAGGCTAGTGGGGGGGGTGGGGAATAAGTGGCTGATGGTTGGTTGGGCCATCACAATATGGGTGGGACTCGCAGAATACTGGCAGAGC
>RBNI01006712.1:0-11048 GCA_003990745.1 Jimgerdemannia flammicorona | reverse complement strand
GCAAGAGACTTCCTCAGGGAAACTGAGGGTATGCCCCGGTACGAGTAAGCACTAGATGGATGATCGGCAGGCTCGTAGCTGTTGGCAAGTCTATAAGTCTAGTGTTTCCGGTCCGCCAACTGGTAAAGCTGTCGCGTGAGAAAGGAGGCAAAAACGTCATGGCCATGTCCATTTCTGGGTGACATCACGCGTCTCTCGTTTGAAAGTACGTCATCAATTACGTGACGTGGTATATGCACGCCACGTCCATTGCATCTTGCCGCTTCGCCACTTCGCCACCTCGACGCCAGCCATGGAATCTGATATTCCCACTATCTCCGATAAACACAAACTTTTCAAACTTGCGGGCCCTCTCTGCATATTAGTGATTTCTTCCATCATGGAATGCTCTCAATGGTCGAACGTTACTGCCTACTGCGCGTTTCGTGGTCAAAATTGCAGCTGTCTCGTTCCTGATCTAGAACGGACTGTCTACAAGACTTCGTTGAAAGTTATCGAACAATGTACCCGCGTTGGAAAGTCGGTTAGATCTTATGCTAAGCGGCTCATAGCTTGGTCTGACACGGCACCTTTTCTCTTCGAGGCTGCATGCAAAGAGTTAGATAATGAAAAAAAGCGCCGGCAAAGGTGGGAAGAATTGGAATATTTGCGAGGTAGCACTCATTTCAAGCGCGCCCGCAACCAACTTCTTGCAAGCGAACACGCCGAAGATCTAGTTGCTGCTTACTTCGTCAACCAGAGCACAACTGAAACGAGTCAGACGGAGGGTGAAAATGTTGTCAAAAACGAATCCAGTGAGGCCGATGGCAGTGAGAAAAGCAGCGAAGCTGACGGCAGTGAGAACAGCTGCGAGAGTGAAGGTAGTGACATTGATGATAGCGGTGCTGACGATACTAATAATGTAGACATGATTGACGATGAAGGTGATGTAGGGCTTGCACCCGCTCTGCGGAAAATTCTGCTCTCCTATGACGCCGTATATTCTACCAGCAGAGATGACAGTTTGAGCGACGTATTCGATTTCGAAGACAAGACTCTTGTAAAACGTGTGGTTTGCCTTTTGTCACGTACCGACCGAGATGCCTTGCTACAGAATTTGCAAGGTCAAGATGATTACCACGTTCCAGAAGAGGTGCAAAAATATCAGGAGCAGTTACGTAATGCCAACTCTCTCCGTGAAATGCGGCAAACGCAAAGGACAGCAGTAATCAGTCCAGATGATTTCGATCCGGTCCAACACGCTGATCTGCTTTATCTTGAGGAGATATACAGCAATTTGTAAGTCAGTTATTTGTTTTGCTTCGTTTGTTGTAGTCATCTAAAACTCATATTCTTGCCTTCTCTGTCTCGGCCATTGCAGTATTTCTTATTTCGAAAGCCCCGTCAACATCTTAAATGATCCAAGTCAAAATGAACGAAGTATTGTCCCAAAGATAGTTATCCCCATGCTGGAAAAATTGTTCCGCATGCACTCTGATTTGTTTACTACGCATTGGTATGTCTTAAGCAGGTTTTGTCTGATGATAACTGGACGTTTGTTTTTTTTTTTTTTTTTTTTTTTATTTTTTATACTTTTTTTTTTTTTTTTTTTTTTTTTTTTTTTGTCCATTATTAATACTATTTTTTATTTTTTAATCAATAGGCTTGAAAAGCAACCGTTGTCAACAAAGGATGATCCGAATGTCAATCAGCGAACCAAACTAGCGGATGGGTTGGTAATCCTCTCGATATCCGTACACCAGCATGATTTGATCATCATCGAGTTTTCCGGAGGTTTCACCAAAAAAACGAATGCAAAGGGGCCAGAGGATCGAAAGAAGCTTGTTCGATCCATGAAGCGGTCGCTTAATAAGATCATCAGAAATAGCAGGGTGGAGAAGTTAAACCTTCCCAAATTGAAGGTTTTTGGTGTGCAGGTGGTTGGTATGTCAACAGCCTTTAATTTTCTTCCTTTAATCATTATCCTGATGTTCCGATCACAACTTGGGATGTCCCGAAAACTAGTTGAATGTATAAAATTTCTTACTTTTGCATTTTATTGATCATATCAGAGGGAAGGTTGGAAGTATACTGCATGAATATCATCGCCAAAAGGCTCTACCAACTTTGGAAGATTTGTTGCATCCCCGTACCAAGAATGCCGAGCCAAATTCTGGACGAATTTTTTCATAAAGGTCTACGTCAGTTGTTGAAACTCAAGGTATTGTTAACTACAATTTCATTTTCTATGACCTCCGGCCTATAGTGACAAGGATTACTTTAAATTTTCATTTTTAGCATGATGTTATCGAAACTGCATATAATATCCTCAAGATCGCACGGCGTGCCACGGACGACGACGATTTGGTCATTCTCTTGAAGACTCCTACAAAGGAGAAGGTCTCGGATTTTTTGAGCCAAGTTAATCCAACTCCCACTAAACAGGGTAGCAGTAAGTTCAGATTGACTTGATGCTGGGTGGTTGAAGTTGTCAGATGTGAAATATGAAAATGGATTTATTCTAATTATATCTAATTTCTTATTTATATGTTGACACAGAAACTACGAAGGCTTCTAAACCATAGTTAATATTGTGTAGCATCAGGTGTGTGTCTCAATTTAGCAGTAATTGTCAGATATGTACAAGTTCTAGAAGGGAGAGATTGCATGGGAGGTTGTGAGGAAGGTTGAGGGGTTAAGGGGGAGGGGGAGGAGCATGCAGTCGTGGATGAGGGTGAGGAGAGGAAGAGAATCATGAGCATTGTGGCATCGGTGTTGGCGTGGGGGGGAGTGTGCTTGTGAGAGGTGTGCTGGGCGTTATGGAGAGGAGGGGGAAGAGGGAGAAGGAAAAGGGAAAAGAGGGAGAAGAAGAGGGTTACGAGGAATCGAGCGGAGCTGTCATCGACAAGCCCCCGAGAAGAAGAAGCCGCGGACCAAGAGACCCAGTGGCGAGTTGGACCACGCCGCATCTATTGCATCGGAAACTTGGACGACGAGGCCGCGGATGATATCGATACTGATCTGGAGGGAGCCGCAAAATCCAAGAGACAATGATAAGGCATCTCCAAAATCTTGATCACCATCACTTTCGCCAAGGAGGAACACAAATGAAAGGACGCCGTTACTCAGATCCAGAAGTGAAAAAGAAGCAGAATATGGTGAATGGCAGTTCCACTGCCTCCAGTTCCGAGGAGAAGTCAGTCACGTCCACTCCGAACACCCTACAAAGCTCAACCCAATCCACAAGACCTTCGAAGCGTACGACAGACCCGGTTACGAGCAGCACCAAGGTGGTTGTTGAGGGCTAACGCTTGTCTTCTTTCTCGACCTCCCAAATTCGGCATCTCATAACAACAAAAAGTCTATCGACCCACATCACCCACCAGGATCGTGCACCACCACAGTCGCCAACGCCATCTAAGGGCAAGACTGCCGCGTCCTCGTCACAGGATGATGATTGAGACAAGAAGAAGGGTGGAGGAGGTTATGGCTGAGTATGGTGAGGTGGTTGACATTAGTTTCCAGGTCTGGGAGGGGACTTTATTTAGGACAGAGAATGTGGATATCAGGCTTTGGCTGGCTGAGAAGGAGACTACAGGGAAGCTGCAGAACTGATCCTCAGTATTGATGTGGAGTGTATTTATCTGCAAGGTGATAAGAGTAAAGGAGAGTGTGGAGGAGGAGGAGGATCTGGTGGAGGTACTAGAGAAGTTCAGTGAGGCAGTAGAGCAGTGGGCCAAGATATGGCAGATATATATAGATTTGACACATCTGGAGATAGTAGATGGAAAGCACATTCAGGTAGATAAGGGATAGTGAGAGAGGGCTCAAGAGTGTAAACAGCAGAAGAAGTTGCTGATAAGTTTGAAAGAGAAGAAGATGATATTGTCCAGTTCTGATAGAGTTTCAGAGAGTATTTAGAAGAGTGTCTGGATAGATAATGATATGGGGAGTAGTGTGAAGACTGTGAGTAAGAACCAGGAGGTGAGAGATCAGGCTCTCTATGATAATAGTATACTGGAGATATAGAAGGAGAGCAAGAATATAGTAGAGTAGTCTGGAGTTATACAGCCAAAGGTTGGTGAGAATATAGAGATGTTGGAGACTTGCTGTATTTGACTTAAAGTATCTGAGATAGCAAGTGGAAGACAGATAGTTGAGGTTGAAGAGAATGAGCTAGTGGATGTTCCTGAGAAAGAGTGAGATAAGTCTGTGAGTGCTGGAGCAGACACTAATACTAGAAGATGGTAGACTAGTGACTTATAGTAAATGTGCTAGATGATGAATAACTTAGTAGCTGAGAAGATAGAAAATATAAACCTACAAGTTATTAGTAAAGAGTACTGGACAAGAGTATTATAGAGAGATAGTATTGTGGAGGCCCTTGCAACTGAGATACTAGCAGTATTTCTGAATGAGAAAAGATATGTAGTAAATAATATAAGAGAGACTGAGTTGGTGGCAGCTACTTGAGAGCATATAGTCTTCTGATGGGAATAGAGGTATAGACTGGAGATCTGGTAAGAGACTTGAAGTACTAGGAGAAGATAAAGGAGAAGGATAATATAGTAATAGCTGAGCTTTTGATTGAACTAGAGGCTAAGTAGGTCAAAGGGGAGGAGGCTGCTGCAGAACATAGATTAGACTTGGCTAGAGAGGAGATAAATATAGAGCTATGAAGAGAATCTATTTCATGTGAATAGCTTGAGGGGTTCTGGGAGACAGCATAATATTTTTACTTAGTTGAAGAAATTGAAAGCTAATCTTTTTCTTCTACAGAATGTACATTATAAGGAGAATATTGATCAATAGGAGTGGATGAGAAAATAGAGAGAGGCTGTAGTTTGAAATGGCAAGGTTGGGCTACTGGTGTAGAAAGAGTGAGGTGAAATATATAGAAGTAGAAATTAGGGAGATTGACTAGTTTGGAGTGAATGGCATCAGTCAGAGTAGGAGCCAATTATAGTTGGATCTTGTTACTATCCTGTAGTTTGGAGTGAGCATATGGAATAGATTGATAGTCTTTTGAATAGTGGGGTCTTTGTAGAGACAGAAGTAGATATGCTTAGAGGGGACTTCAATATGATTTATATAGTATAGTTGGATAGGATAGATAGAGAGAGAAATACAGAGAACAAGAGTGACAGCCTGAAGGGTTAGGAGGAGATGGAGTAACTTGGATCTTTAGTAAATACTGATCAAGCAATATGGGGAGATAGGAGAGTCTATACTCATTGGGTGGAAGGCCTTGAGACTAAGATTGACTGGGAGCTGACAGCCAATTGCTGAGGTCTGAATGTCTGAAAGTTCCTGAAGATTGAGTAGTATCTATGGTCAGACTATTGAGACTTGCTAGGGTATGGTCAGTTTGGGGAAAGTAGGGATGGGTCTGGATATTAGTATCTCAATTCTTCTTTATTAGCTGAGAAGGGGTTGTAGAATACTTGAGCTGAGAACATTAGACAGAAAGTAGATAGTTGGGTCTGAGAGAACACTGTTCAATAGGTGAGATTGAAGGAGGCTGCTAGAGTTTACTGAGGTGAGACTGGTAAGGTGATAGAAAGACAGTAGAAGAGGAGGGTGACTTGGGCCTCTGCTAGGTTGGTCTAGCTTTAAGAGAAATAGGTTGATCTATTGATCTTAGAGGAGATAGAGGATTGGAAGTTGATGTAAGTGAAGCTAGAGATCACAGAGTTACAATAGGTGTTGAAGGAGAAGAAGAAGACTCTTATGAGAGGAATAACTATATAGCTGTATTAGTAGGGGCTTGAGGAGAGAGAGAGGTCCTCTAAGTATCTCTCAAGACTTCTTTAGATAAGGGGGGTGAGGTAGAGATGGGAGGGGGTTTTGGATTCTGAGGGTCTGCTGGTACATGGTTTACAAAACATTTTGGACTTGCTGAAGGAGAGGTAGAGTAGTCTGTAGAGTAAAGAGGATGGTGGGGCTGATGCTGCTACTATTGAATATACTTTGGAGGATTGATATCTACCACAAGTAAATGGGCTTAGCAGTTTAATACTATCAGTTCAAAAGGAGGAGATTTATCAGATTCTTACTATGACTAAGTTAGGCACTATACCAGGAGAGGATAGACTATCCTGAGACTTCTGAAAGAAGATAGTGAGAGTCTCTGGGGTACTAGGAGAGATGATAGTACTTTGTGACTCTATACTATAGTCAGAAAAGTGGATGGAAGGGCAGAATCTAGGGCTGGTAGCATTATTATATAAGGACAAAAGTAGGAGGAAGGATTGGAAGAACTGGTGACCAATCATACTCCTAGATATAGACAGAAAGATGGTCACTAAGGTGATTATTGTAAGGCTACAGAAGGTGGTCTAATAAGTATTAGATGAGAAGCAGTAGGGCTATATTGGGGGCTAGCTCATTTGAGATAATTCATAATATCATTGAAGAAACCTGAGCTTATAGGCTAGATGGGAGATTTCCTGGATCAAAAGAAGACCTATAATCATATCTAAAGAGTCTGGTTGGTAAAGGTGCTAGATAGGATTAGAGTCCTTCAGTGTTCCAAATATCATTAATCAGCCTACTGAAAGGGAGTAGAGCAGCACATGTGCAATAGTCATCAAAGTATAGTATATATTCTCTCTGAGTAGAAGTGTTCTCTAGAGTGACCCACTGTTCTCTATTTTATATACTCTATCTTTAGAGCTATTGATGGATAGGATTCATTACAAAGTAGTGAGGCTCTTAGTATTTAGAATTGTCTGGAAGGTTGGGGCCTTTACAGATAATATAATAGTTAGTCTTAGATCAATTATAGATATAGAGGTACTTAAGAAGATAGTGAAGTGGTATGAGACTTACTCTGGAGTGAAACTCAACTAGTATATGTATGAAACAATAGTATTGGACAATAGTCTAGTGAGAGGGGATATCATTAGAATAATTATCCTCACTAGAGATACTGTATAGTATCTGGGCATTTTTCTTTTAGTCTATGGATTAGTTCTGCTGAGAACTTAGTGGAAGCAGTATGTGGTTATTTGGGGGGAGGCTCTGCAGAGCTAGAGTAGCTATCATATCTCTTTAGCAGGCTATGTTTCAATCTTAAATATCTACTGGCTTCTGAAGCTATAGTATTTGACATATCATTTGGACTTTCTAGTCTAGGTAGTGAAGAGGCTATTGAAGTTAGCCAAGAACTGAATCTGAGCTAAGAGGCAGAGTCAGATTAGCTGGGATATTCTGTCAATACTAGTAAATAGAGAATATCTTAGGCTAGTTGACTTCTCAAAGAGGCTTTATTATCTGAGAGCATGGTGGCTAAAGAGAGCTATAGAACTGAGGGAAGGTGGCTGGATTTCTCTGATGCAGAAGGTCTGAGAGATGAGATTCTCTTTAACCAAGCCACCAGCCTGTTAAGGTGTCTTCCATAAGCCTATGCCACTGCACCAACTGGTCCCCCAATCTCTGCCTACTTCCATTCTCAAAAACGAATAACCAGTGACTGGCCAGTCCTACCCAAATAGCCAACACCCAGCCCAAAGTAATCCACTCCTTCTCTATCCCCTCTACCAATCTGTCCCTCAAGTCCTCCCACCTCCCTCTCACTTCATCTCTCCTCCACCTTACCCCCAAGCATTCCCCAATTGCTCGCCAAAAATTCCCTAGCACCTCACACTCTCCTAGCCAATGTTCAGACGTCTGCACCCAACCCCCCTTCTGCCCTACATTATGGCACTCCTCACAGTCAAAGCACCCCCCTACAATGAGGTGCTCTGAGCAAAAGTTGAGCATTACATTCCTCTGCAGCATGCGCCACCAGACTACTCAGTACTTTGGTGGCATCCACTTTCTCACTGCAGCACTCTAAGCCCAAACACTATGCCAGTTCCACTCTTTGCCAATTCCAGCTCCTTGCCAACCACTAGGCCACAGATCCTGGCCCGGTCCCCTTTGGCAATCCATTCCATCACCAATGTCGAACTCAATTAAAGGGGTACCCCCCAGCAGTACATGATCCCATCTCCACATCACTGGGTCCCAATCCTCCTCTCCTTCATTCCCCTGCTAACAAATTCCAATGTGGTGCACCCCCTCTGCTATCCCCCACCAAAATCCTCTATATTGCAGCCACTTAGTATCCTGAAGTCCAACTAACGCGAGGAGATCCCCAGTTGTGCCCCTGGGTGACGTCTGCCTCTCCCAGATCTTCTATAGCAGAGAGACCTAGCTGCCTCCTCCCAATTCCACTGCCCTCTTTAGCCACCATGCTCGCAGGCAGTGTAACCGTTTTGGGAAATCAACCATCCCAAGCCCACTTCTCACCACTGGTAGGGACAAGGTCTCCCAACCAATCTGACTCCGCCGTCCAGCCCAAATCCATCCCTTTGCTGACTTTACCAATCTCTTCACCACCCAAGCTGGGAAGTCTAGATGATAGGCTAGGTACCACAGCTTTGGCAGCCAGTAGACATTCAAAACCGAGACCCATCCTGCCAGAGAAAAATGTCTTCCCCCCCAACTCCGCAGGGCCTCCTCCCAGATTCCAATCCTCTGCTCCCACCAGCACCTGGGCAGAACTGACCCATAGACCGACAGATAAATGCCCAAGTATCACACTGCTTCACCAGTGGGGATGATTGTTCCAATAACCTCTCCTTCCACCAGCCCATTGCCGAGCACCATTGTTTCACACTTATGCCAATTCAGCTTCACTCCCGAATTCTCCTCATACCACTCCACAGTCTTCTTGAGCTCTCCAACATCAGCAATCAAACCCAAACCAACCACTATGTCGTCTGCAAAGGCCCCAACTTTCCAACCTATGCCAAAGACCGAGAGTCCTTCTATTCTCTGCCTAATTCTATCCATAAGGGGTTCTAGGGAAAGAGCATACAAAATGGGGGACAGTGGATCCCCCTGGGGCACCCCCCTGCCTAAGGGGAACACTACTCCTCTATGACCATTGCACATGAGCGCAGCCCTACTCCCTTCTAGTAAGCTGACTATTGCTGACCGGAATTGGGATGGAACCCCCATCCTATCCAAAACTTTCGCCAGCCAAACTCTTCGCACCTAGTCGTAAGCCTTCTCCTGGTCCAAGAAGACTAGATACCCATCCAGTCTGCAGGCCCTTGCCCCTTCAATAACTCCATGTACCCAGGCAGTACTATCCCTGATGAGTTGACCACCCACAAATCCCCTCTGCTCAATACCCACGACTTGCTGGGCCACCTTCTGTAGTCTTGCCACCACCACCTTAGTCACCAACTTCCTGTCCATATCTAGCAGTATTATCAGCCGCCAGTTCTTCCAATCCTTCTGCCTTCCTTTGTTCTTATAAAGTAGCATCACCAGCCCAAGGTCCTGCTCCCCCACCCATCTCCCAGTCTGTAGAATGGAGTCGCACAACTCCGTCATCTCTCCCATCACCCCTGGGACTCCAACCATTCGCTTCCAAAAGTCCCAGGGCAGACCATCCTCTCCAGGCACCGTACCTGGCATTGTCATGGCAAGAACCTGGTGGATCTCATCCTCCTGTACTGGTATTACCAAATCCTCTAGTCCCTCGACATGTGGTGGGTGCCAATCCTCCAATGCTCAGTCAATAGTCTCAGCATCTGCCCCACCCTCCTCCTCACTCCACAATCCACTCCATCTCTCCTTCAGCGATCCAAGAATGGCCTGTACCCCATGCACTAGTATTCCATCTGAGTCTAACACCACTTCCCACCGTTGTTGTACCTGCCTTGCCCTAAGAGCCCTTGTAAGAAACTTGGAAGGCCTCTCTCCTTCCTCCAAATCCTGCCAGCAGAGCCGTGCCACCAAACTCTATACCCTCGCTTCTTCCTCCTCCCGCAGCATCTGTTGTAGTTCCCCAACCTCCATTTTCGCTCTCATTAACCTCCAGTCTTCCTCTCTCTCCAGCATTTTCAATCTTGCCCACTCCTCCAGGAGCCTGGTTAACCTAATAGAAGCCCAATGCACTCTATGTCTCCTCTGCTTCCTGGCCTCCTTGCCAGCTTCACTCTAATAAATCTTGGCCATCTCCTTCATCCTCATCCACTGATCCCCAACTGAGGAGAGATAAGATTCTCACTGTAGGGCTCCTCATGAGATCTACTTCTTTGGTTGGACTTAGGAGCAGTAGGCATATGTGATATAGGGGCTTCTGATAGAGAGTAGTTGACAGGGCACACCACATTGATCTTCACTGATATAATACTGAGGGAGAGATACTATAGAGCCTAGTAATGTAGAGATGAGATCATATATTATTGAGAGGTACTCCACTAATTGACTTTGATATTGGTGATGAGATAGAGTGCCAGAGAGAGTTAGGACAAGATATATGACCTAGTGGCTGACAGATAATGGGTATTGATAAAGGGTTAGACTAGAATAGAGTCTGGTCCTAGAGTACTGAGGTTCAGTACTAGCTACTATCTAAGTTTTAGATAATATAGTGATATTTTCTGAGGAGGAATATTATGCTCAACTTTCATTCAGATCACCTTATAGAAGGTAGATAATTTGATTATAAGAAGTGTTATAATGTTAGACAGAAAGAGAGATTTGTACAGATATCAGAACATTGGCTAAAAGAGTGTGACATATTTGGAGACTTTTGGTTAGTAGTTAGAGATAGATTAGATATTATGAGAAGGAGGGATGATGAGAGAGATCAATGGGAGAATTTGAGAAAATATTAGTAGGTGGGATTGAAAATAAGTGGCTCACTATTGAGTGAATTTTGACTATTTAGATAGGATTGGCTAGATATTAGTTGTTTGTTTTTGAGGAGGAGCAGTAGTTGAGTTTAGGAGAGTAATTGACAAGATGAAAAGGGTTGATGGGAGATGTCTTGATGGGTTGGTGGCTGGGATGGGGTCTGTAGGGAGGTCATTAGTACTACTTAGTAAAGAAGATATGTGGACAGAGTGGAGGAGAGTTATAGTGGCAAATGGTAAGGTGGTCTTCAATTATAAAAGAGTAGGTGGGAGTCTCTCTAGGGAGATTGGGTAGTGGGTTGGGGTATTGTAATTATATCTTGATAGACTAAATGAGTAATAAATAGTAGAGTCCAAGTAACTTTTAAA
>RBNI01006711.1:0-11049 GCA_003990745.1 Jimgerdemannia flammicorona | reverse complement strand
CGTATAGCTCACTATTGTTGCTGTTTTTTTTTTTATTGCTGGCATATAGTTTTCGCCACCGTAACTCCCATTCTCTTTATGCATAAGTCAAACTTTGCCTTTGGAAGGGCTTTAGTCAATGAATCTGCCATCATATATTCTGTTGGGGTGTATTCAAGGTGTATAGTGCCATTTTCCACACATTCACGTATGAAATGATGCTGTATGTCAATGTGTTTCGTTCTGGCATGATGTATAGGGTTCTTCGCCAAAGCAATCGTTGATTGGTTATCTTGCTGGAGTAGCATAGAGTGCCGTTGCTCATATCCCAGCTCCTTTAACAGTTCTCGAAGCCAGATAGCCTCCTTTGTTGCCGTTGACAATGCTTGATATTCCACTTGCGTAGAGGATGTTGCCACTGAAGGTTGCTTACATATTTGCCATAAAATGGCTCCGTTGTTTACTTTAAAGATGTATCCAGTCATAGACCTTCTGTCATCTAAGTCGCCGGCCCAATCAGCATCACAAGAACCGAATAGGCATATAGTACTCCCGCTTTACCCATTATCACCACCCAAACTGAGCATATAGTCTGCAGTTCCTTTGATGTATCTGAAAATTTGCTTGATTGCCATCCAATGGCTATTGTTGTAGCATGAAGAATACTGTGCCGCTTTGTTTACTGCAAAAGAGATATCAGGTCTCGTCCCTTGCATAAGATACATGAGGGATCCCATGGCTTGTCAATAGGGGATGTCGTTTCCCTCGGGCGTAGTGTCAGACTTCTTTAGTTTCACGAATGTTTCCATAGATGTCCCGACTGGTTTGCATTCACTCATCCCGAATCGCTCGAGAATATTTCGAATGTATGTGGCTTGCATTAGGTGTATAGCATGCTCGCACCTGTTACGTGTAATCGATATTCCAAGGAGATAGGATGCTTCGCCTAAGTCCATCATTTTGAATTCCTGGCGTAGTGTAGCCTTTACGTCATTGATTTCACTTGCCATTCCAACTAAAATAATATCATCAACCCAAATTCCCAGGTATACCATTCCTGAGGATGTATGTCGGGTGTATATGCATGGATTGGCTTCACAACACTTGAATCCGTTGTCTAGGAGATATCCATCGATCTTTCGATTCCACAACCTCGCCGCTTGCTTGATTCCATAGAGCCCTTTGTGTAATTTACATACGAGCTCGTTTCCGTCGTTGTCGTATAGTTCGTATCCTTGTAGTTGTCGTACATATAACTCCGTGTCTATGTCACCATTCAAGAATACTGTCTTTACGTCCATTTAGTGTATTTTGTAGTCATACTTGGCTCCGATTGCAAGAAGTATTCTAAGTGAAGTCAACTTAAATACTGGGGAAAATATCTCGTCGTAGTCTACGCTGTAGCCTTGCGAGTATCCCTTTGCTACAAATCGAGCCTTATACCATTCTACGTTGCCGTTAGCCTTACACTTGATCTTGTAGACCCACTTCGATCCTATAGCTTGTCGCTCTGCTGGAAGGCTTACTAGATCCCAAGTATTGTTTTCGATGAGCGAACTATACTCCACGTCCATAGCCTTTCCCCACTCCTTCTTATCACTTGAGTGAATGGCTTTGTCATAGTGTGCTGGCTCACCGATCATTGCTATGTAAGTGCATTCACAGGCATAGTTCATGTGATGTTGTTTGTGATGAGATGACTTGGGTGGGTTCCAGTAATTTCCCAGATCCGCTTGGATTTCGTTATCCATCCCAGATTTGCGCTTCTTCTTACCCTTCGGAAAGGTATCCTCTTCATCATCCTCATCCATAATTTCTGTTATCCTTGGTTCTTGCAACTTTATTTCTGTTTGAATGGGTTGCGTTTTCGCTGGCATAGGTCCCAAGGATGTCTTTGGCGTAGTCTTCGGTGACGTCTGGGTGTAGATGTTGTTCCGCTAGCCTTTGTAGTTGGCATAGATGTCGCTGGCTGTACCATCGAATTCACCATCGGATTTGAGATAGGAATTTCCATGTAGATTTCCTGCTTAGTCTCTTTGAACTGTACATTGCATGAAATGATCATACGTCATTTCTGCGGGTTCCAAAGTCTGTATCCTGCTCCATCATATCCAAGGAATATATGCTTATCTGCCTTAGGTTCGAACTTGCCTCGGTTGCCACCTTTGTCCAGAATGTATGCCTCGCTTCCGAATATGCGTAAGTGTGAAATGTCAGGCTTGGATCCACTCCATAATTCCTCAGGGGTAAGATTGCTATCATTCCTGGATTGCTTGCCAGGATCCTTACTTAGAGCTCGAGAGAAACAACGATTTCGAATATATGCTGCCATATTCACTGCTTCCACCCAAAAGGACTTCGGTAAGCCGGCCGTATTCATCATCATTCTAGCCATTTCCACTACTGTTCAATTGAATCGTTCCACCACGCCGTTTTGCTGAGGTGTATAAGGGGCTATCGTAGAGTGCTGTATACCGTTCTTCTTCAAGAAGTGTCTGAAACCTTTGTTGATGTATTCTTTGCCATTATCTGAGTATAGGGTTCGTATTCTACATCCCGTCTCATTCTCCATGGCTGCCTTGAATTCCCGGAATTTGTCGTATGCCTCGTTTTTCCCCGCAATGAGATATACGTGGACTTTGCATGTATAATCATCAATGAATGTAATAAAATACTTCTTCCCGGAGTGTGATGCCGTTCGCATGGGGCCACAAATATCCATATGAATCAAATTGAGAATGCCGGCTGCTCGCTTCGTTCATTCCTGAAAAGGTTGCCGGGAAGCCTTGTTTGCCGCGCATCCATCACAAAAGAAATCCAGTGGCGTATAGTCCAGTAAACCGTACATGGACTTGCTCCTTACCATCCATTCGAGACTTGTTTTACCGATATGTCCTAAGCATTCATGCATTATACACCAGAAATCCTCTCCTGTCATAGTTGCAGAATATGCGGATATAGCACCACTTGGCATGCCGTTGATTGCGTATAGATTCCCCTTTTTCGATGCGTACATTAACTCATTATTGTTCTTCAGATTGATTACCGTTATACCGTTCGGGCGTATATTTACTCCTCTGTCCCCGCAAGCCATCATCCGGCCTATCGAGAAGAGGTTCTTGCCTATATCTGGAACATATAGTATGTCCACAAAGGTGCCTGAAGGTTCATCAATGTTTCCATGTAGATGTATGCCTACGTTGCCTTTCCCTTGAGCGTAAATGACGTTATTGTTGCCTAGCTTGATAGGTATGGGATGCTCGAACTTCTCGTATGTAGAGAACCACTCTCGGTGAGCTGTCATATGCTGTGTTGTGCCCAAATCCATGAGCCAGACCTCATTGCTGCATGCATAAGTGCTGTTCGGCATATAGCTTACATTTGCGCTGGCACTGACGTTGACGTCACCATTTTTCGCTGTCTGAAAAGTGTTTTGTTGACCAGGATTTGTAGATGTCGAACTGGTGAAATTGCATCTGCAACTGGTGGTTGGTTCCGAATTTCCTCCTATTTCAATGGTTTCTGCATATGGATAGGTCACCGCTTCTGCGAAGAATAGACCTCCGCCATTGCTGTTTTCGTTGTTGGCATCCACCGTGTTTGCCTGCTGTTGTCCTTGCTGTTGGCCACCCTTTTCCTTCTTCTTGTGGTTGCAGTCCTGCTCACAATGTCCACGCTTATTACAGTAAAAGCATTTACCATTGAATTTCTCATATTGCTGGCCTCGACCTTTGTTTGGCTTGCCTTTGCCTCGTCCACGTGCTCCACTGTAGAATGCTTTCTCGTCGTATTCCTCATTGGCGTTGTTGCTGCCTAGCCTCGTTTCCTCATTTAAAAGACTTGTGACGACATGCTTATAATCTGATAATCTGCCGGATTCCCTCATAGCAGCGACAACCATGTTGTACACTTTGGGAAGGCCTCGTATAAGAGCCAGGACCTTGTCTTCATCCTTGATGGTGTCCGCCAGCATAGATGTAAGGGAATTCACTTGATTTGCCAGCTCGTCGACTCAATTGGCATAGTCCTGGATGCTCTCCTTGGACTTAATTCGAAGATTGAATAGTTGCGCCTTTAAGTGGAATCTGTTTAACGTGGATGCCTGTTGATGGTGATTGTGTAATATCTCCCAGGCTTCATTCGCCGTCGTAGCATTGATTACCAGCTTCATTTGCGCATTCGAAAGGGTGAATGTAATCTCCCTTAGCGCTTTGCGATCTTTCACGGCGTCGTATGTTGTTACTTGCACCTGTGGCTTCTAGTAGTCCTCCAAACCGCATTCTTCAAGGAGATTCTTCATATGATACACCCATATGGTGTAGTCCTTACCGTCAAAGACAGGAATCATCCTCTTTACTGTTGATGTTGGCACCACTGCCGGAATGTTCGTCGTCATGGAAGCAAAACCTGTTCCGGCTGTGTTTGTGTTACCAGGACTTGGCGGCACACTGCTAGCACTGCTTGAACTAGTAGCCATTGTATAGCGTAGTGTAGTGTAAGTGTAAGAGGGGTGTATAGCTGCTAACCGGGGCTCATAACCTGTTGTGGAATGTGGATTTTTGGAGAGAGCAGCAAACTGTTTATTGCTAATTCTTACACGCTTTTAAGCATCGCAATTAGTGACGTTTACATGATGACGTAGTCAAGGAAGGCTGCGCCACCATATATCGAGTTGTAACCTACATATTTCAATAAATGGTTACTGTGTTACTATGCTATATGTTTCACATCATCTGGCTAAGTTGCTAATTATTCACATTATTATAATTTGGATGTTATGTTTTTGGTTTATCATATCAGCCTCCACTAAAGAATGGTCTGTCCAAGACTGTCTTTTAGTCATCAATCCAATATGCATAAGCATCCTCTGCAACAATATCTGTACCATTATCTTCATTATCTGTACCATGATTGCTCTATTCCAGAGGTTCTTCTTCTTCTGGGAACATGATTTCAACAGTATTGATAATACTCAGATAGGTGGCTAGGTTCATTACTCATATATCATTCCAGGGGAGTTGTGCTTGCATCAGAGCTATAGGATTTCGTTTGTAGAGAGTATAGAGTCTGTCAGCAGCAGTGATATCCCTTCTTGATAATCCTGTGGTATTTCTGATATAGGTTTGTTCTGGAGCTGGAAGGCCTGCAATTGTTCTCTAATTGTATAATGAGCCTGAAGTTAGTAGATCTGTAGTAAACATTAGGCCAGGACAAGATTCTCTTGATGAATCTAAATATTCTGCAGGGTATTCCCATTGACTTTTTTGGAATTGGAGTAGCAGAACTGGCAGTGATTGAAATGAGCTAAGAATGAGAGTCTGGAGGCAGTTGTCAATTCTCCGATTCATGGTACAGAGGGAGGTATATCTTGAGGCAATTGGTGTATACAGGTATTCTCAGAGTTCATCCATCTATATTTCTTAAATAGATGGTGGTTTCTCTGATATTGTATACAAGATAAGGTCCTTTCTACTTGGGCTCCAGTTTGGTGGCAAAGTTTGTTTCAATCATACTTCTCCAGACTAGTACTTGGTCTCCAATCTTGATCTCCTAATCCTTCTGCTTCTGGTTATAATATTTCTTTTGTCTTTCTTGAGCTTTAATAATCTGGACTTGGACCTGTTTACATAACTGTTCTACCTTCTTGAGGAGGTCTCCAAGGTTCTCATGGTCAGCAGTTCAGGTTTTCTTAGCAAACATCATCTCAAATGGCTTTTGTTTAGTAGAGGCAGCAGGGGTTTTCCAAATTTCCCATAGGATCTCAGGTAAGCAGAGGTCCCAATTGGTAGGATTAACTCAGACAAGTTCTTTCTTGATGGTCTGATTCATTCTTTCTATCATGCCATTAGTCTGGGGATTATAGGATGTGATCTGTTTGAGGTGGATCTTGTGAATTTAGACATAACTTGTAATTATGTTATTGATAAATTCTGTGCCTCAGTCAGAGATGAGTTCTTCTGGAGGTCCATATCCAAGTGTGAGTTCATAGAGAAGGCTCACAATAGTCAGGGCATCTGTGATTTCCATTGAGAAAGCCTCAAGCCATTTGGTTAGATGTTTCACAAGTACAAGGATATATTTGTTTCTTTTTGATATAACTGATAGAGGTCCAATTACATCTACTTCCCATCCCTGAAAGATATTGTCTGGTGGTATGATTGGTTATAGAGGTGCTTGATAGTTCTTCTTTCCTTAGTACTTCTGGCAGGTGTTACATTTCTTGAGTATATTTCAGACTTGTATTCTGAGGTTGGGCCAATGCTGATATATTGTTTGCAACTTTTCTTCTATATTTGCCTGCTCTTGGTGGGCTTTCTGATATTCTTTTCAGATGAGATCTTATTGTACTTTGATAGTCTGAGGAGCTTTCTTTAGGGTGTAGTTCCTTGGGACACCTTTCTTCTGGTTCATTGGGGCTGACAGGAAAGTACATTAACATTGTTGTAAGTTTTCCCTACTTTGTAGATAATGGTGATTTTGTAATCCTGAAGGATAAGGATCCAGCAGACCAGGATTCTGGTAGGTTTCTTACAGTTGAATAGCTATTTGAGAACTGCATGGTCTGTTATCAGGGTGAACCTTTTTCTGATAAGGTAATGCTTGAACAGAGTGACTACCCATATGACTGCAAGGCATTCCAACTTAGTGCTGCTATAATTCATCTGCTGCTGATTGATAGCTCAGCTTGCATAAGCTATTATATAGTGCTGTTGATCAAGTCCTTCTTGGGCTAGAACTGCCCCAGGCCATCTTTAGAAGCATCTGTATATAAGATGAATGACTCCTATAGATTGGGGCAGACAAGGATTGGTGCTGTAGTCATGTAGTTCTTGAGTTCTTTGAAAGCTTTCTCTTGTGATTCTGTCTATTTATAAGGCACTTCTTTCTTGAGAAGGATTCAGATTGGGGTAGTAATTTGGGTGAAGTTCTTAATAAACCTTCTGTAATAAGATACTAATATTAGAAAGAATAGTGCTTCCTTCAGGGTCTTGGGTACTGGCCAATTGTTGATCTTCTCAGTTTTCTTTGGGTCTGCATGAGTTCCTTCTTTTGATACTATAAATCCAAAGAATTCAAGTTTCTGTTTTCCAAAGTAGTATTTCTTAGCATTGAATCTCAGGTGGTTCTTGTGGGTGAGCCTGAAGAATTCTTCTAAGTAGTGTAGGTATTCTTCAAAACTTGCTGAATAGATATTTGAATCATCCATGTATACAATCAGACAATAGTAGATCAGAAGAGCATAGACTGAATTCTTCATCCTCTGGAAAGTAGGAGGTGCATTGCAAAGTTCAAAAGGTATTCAGAGATATTCAAACAGTTTTCCTAAGGTAAGGAAGGCTGTCTTTTGAATGTCTTTGGGGTCTATGGGGATCTCATGGAATCCTGTGAAAAGGTCCATACTACTGAAGTATCTAGTATATTGTAACTGGTCCAAGAGGTCATCAATTCTGAACAAAGGATAGGCATCCTTCTCAGTGACCGAATTGAGTTTTCTGTAATCTACACAGAGTCCCTATCCTCCTTTCTTTAGTACAATAAGTATAGGGCTGGCCCAGGGGCTGGTAGAAGGTTGGATGACTCCATTGTCCAAGAGTTTTTGAATGTACTCCTTTTTGAATGTCTTTAGGTAATGGGGTATTCTATAGGATTTCTGCCAGATGGGTGTTACATTTCCTGTATTTATGCTGTGGTGATATGATAGATTGTATGGCAGGTTTCCATAATTGGTAGTGAAGATATCTTGATCTTTGTTAAGGAGTTCTACTCTATTGTCCAAGAGTTCTTGAATGTGCTCCTTTTCGAATGTCTTTAGGTGATGGAGTATTCTATAGAGTTTCTGCCAGATGGGTGTTGCATTTCCTGTATTTATGCTGTGGTGATATGATGGATTATATGGCAGGTTTCTATAATCAGTGGTGAAGATATCTTGATATTTGTTGAGGAGTTCTACTAGTTGTTGCTATTGCTGGGGTGTCAATTCTTCTCCAATATTAGTGGAAGACTTCACTGTCTCCTGGATTACAGAGGGGCCTTTCCTTTCTTCTGAGACCTTTTGTCATTTCCTGATAAGTTTAGTTTATAAACTTTTCTATGAGTCTGATTGAGAAAAGACACCAGATGTCCTATGATAGTCCCTTTCAGCAAGATGATGGTCTCCCAACTTTAGTTGGTTGCTCAGGAGTGTACCAGATTCATTTTGTCAGAAAACATATATCCTCCTATGTCCAGATATGGGATATCTTCTTTGGATTCAAAGAAGAGATTCCTGGGGTTGGGTGGTGCAAAGATTTTGAAGGTGGTCTGTTCTCCAGGTTCTAGGATGAGATTCTTGTATAATTTGACTAGTTGGTAGTACACTTGCAGGGGGACATTTCTCTTGAGATGGTTGACCTGAAGGAGATGTACTTCCTTTATATTGGAGCTTCCAAATCCTTTGGCTTATCTGGCCCCTTCAGTCAATTCAGAAACTTCTTGTAGCTGAGGGGTTTTGACTTTCATGAAGACTGCTTGAGCAATCTTCTGCCTCTAATGATTCAGTACTATTCTGTACTACTGTTGTACAAGATGATCTTGATTTTGCCAATATATCCTGGGTCAATGATTCCTCCTTTCACAGTGATTCCTTGTCTGGTAAGTCTGGACCTTGAGGTCAGTTGGATGTAAGTTCCTTGGGATGGCTGCATGGCTAATCCAGTTCTGATCATGAATGTTTTTCCAGACTTAATGGATTTATCCTCTAGGCTTTGATTATATCCTACATATATCTTCTAGATGAGCTTTGGTCAGAGGTTTGGCCTTGGGATGCAGCAGGGCATACTGGACAATATCTTTGCTAAGTTTGGACTCTCCTTGGGCTGAAGCTCCACTAGCAATAAGCCTCCAGACTCTGAGGTTGAGGTGTGGCCATCTGGCTCAAGTAGAGGGATCTTGGAGGTAGTTGATATCTCTCTTTTCTATAGGATCTAGTGCTTCCATGAAGTTGGTGGCATCTTCTACCCATTATTGATAGGTTGTATGCCTAATGAGAGCTAGGATGTCTTCTCCCAAATCATAGATCTTGAGGGTCCTTCTTTCTGGCTTCTTGGTCTGGCTTTTTCAGATCTGGCCTCTTTTTTTTTTTTTTTTTTTATAGTCACTTGGACTCAAACTTTATTACCACTAATACAATGGCAATTAACCACAAACAGCTACTGTGACATATTATATATAGGTAGGGTTGATCATCCAACACATTCCTTCTACCTAACTCCATGCTCATCTAACACCAGGTGCCCTCGACTCTGCTGTATAATGTCCTGCACCTTTCTTAAGGCCCCTAGTTGAAGCTGCCTCCCCTGATACCACCACCCTTGTACCACCTCCTAAAGAAGCCACTTCCACTACTCTACTAGCTCACCAATCTCAAACCATGGGTCCTGCTCAAATGTGAGCGCACAACCTCCAAGCCACAGAAATCACACGCGATCTCCGAACAAATCTGGAAATCATCTGCAAGATCACGAAGCTGAGTCAAACAGAAGTCATAGTGCACAAAGCTGAGTCAATACCAAGTCACGGAACACAAGATTCACACAAACGGGATCTTACCAATCCAGAACAAATGCATATATACCCAGCCCCGAGACGCGTCGAAACAGAGAACTAAAACAAATAATATCCACAACTTCCAAACACACAAACATGACCACCGAGATCTACAACTGCATCCGCGCTGAAATTTGGAATGCCATTGTCAACCGAGCTACACCCCCTCTGCCCCTCATGAATATCTATAGCCAAGCACCTCTCTACTTTGTGGAAGCCCGATGGAACGCCCTGAACATACTTAACGAGGCCCACTGGATTGGACAAATCTCAAGTTACACCAGATCGGCCGCCTCCTAGAAGATATGGTTGAACACCACCATGATACAGACATTACCCAGATGTCTCAACACCAGAAACTCATCGCCCGCAAACACCAAGAACTCTTCTACGAGTACAGCACCTTTATTCCCCGCCTCCGAGCTACTACCAGTGAAATGGTTGCTATCCTGTCCTACGGCCAAATCGACGACATGATACAAGAACTCAACCACAAGTACCTTGAGTACGTTGAAACCACAGACAGAACATTCCCACACCCTGACGATCACATCCTGCAAATGCCCCAAGTTGGATACGCCATGAAGGACGTCTACGATATAATTAACTTCGACAGAGACGAAGCAGAAGACAATGATCCTTCCGACGCCGACATGACCTCAAGCCAAGAATCTCTTCCTACTCTGATCACACCGCCAACTCTGCCGATGAACTTACAACAGTTCATAACCACATATGAGACTTATTGGGACAATGACCACTGGCACGAATACCAACCTGCGTTCACCCCCGACTACTTCAACTATAATGAAGAGACCAGAGAACACAACCTGTACCTTCAGACAACCCTCGAGATTGAACCAACCACTCCACCACCCGAGTACGAGCAACATGAACCACAACCGCCAGCATACTACAACCCTGCGACTCATAGCGCTGTAACCTACAGAAGATACGCAGACAGCGAATCCAATGAAAACGAAGATGATGCACCACTTCTTCGCCCCCCAACACCTTATCCAGCATACGAGACAGATGATGCTATCCTGTGGGACGGAGACGAAGTTCCAATGTATTATTACCTCAGCCAACAAGGAGAAGTAATCCGCAAACCACTCTTCTTAGACGACTACTTCATCAGAGATGATGTCATCGATGGTGATGTCATCGAAGACTACCCAGACAGCATGTAAACCTATAATTAGATTAGCAGTCATAGTATAGTAAGATTAGCCTTGTACGACATGACTGTGAACTGACTCAGCAGTCAGACGATCTCTTGACATGTCAGATCACACTTGTACTACGTGACTGCATTCCGACTCAGCAAAGCACTTAGTGCTACATCCATATTTAGCATAGTCCAGATAGCCTCTCACTAGTATAAATACCCCCTCCCCCAAACCTCAGAATCTCAGACTTGAACAATCCGAACACAACTCCTGAGCACTTCCCCACAATATCCCTTCACACAACTACTCCTAG
>RBNI01006710.1:0-11050 GCA_003990745.1 Jimgerdemannia flammicorona | reverse complement strand
CCCCCCGGCCCCCCCTTAGCCAAACCTTCCAATATACCCAACCCACTTACCCCGGGAACGACAGTAATCCCCACACGACTAGCACAGCGAAGCGGTATAGCAACAGGCCGAACGCGCGGGGCCCGCCGAGGGAGGTCTTGTTGACCTGGTGATCGCGAAGGCCATGGTACTTCAGGAGCTGGTTGTATGCTAGGACTTTCTGCTGCAGTTCCACCACTCTGGGATCCTCCTTGTACTTGTCGTAGCCGTAGACGAAGCGCCGATTCAGTTCCACCACCTGCGAGATGTGGAGCTTACGATGCGCGGGCTTGTACAAGCGGCGGGCGGCTTGGATGAGCTGGTTAGATGAAGTCGGGGGATAATATGATTGTTAGTGATTGGGTTCAACGATTATAGAATTGGTGCATCCCGTGAGCACTCACTACCACGTTCCTCCTGCTTCCCGTATAGCATCCTTCCCGCACTATCATAACGACCCTTTCTTCAAATCCCTACTAACCATAAGGGTTTCATAGTCTGACGCTCCAACAGTAACGCTTTTGAGGGCATTATAGATAGTGTCCAGCAGCTTTCCACACGCCTCGCGCTTTTCAGCCCCGCCATTCTTGAACTTTTCAACGAGCTCTGGCGAGATGGTAATCGGCGCACCAAACTCGATCACGGCACGCGAGCGGAACTTGTGTGGGTGGAAATAGTTTAGCCCGCATGGAACGATCTTCACATCGAGCCCCGGATGCGCATGCATAGCACCAAGCGCCATGACAGTGACGCCGGCCTTGAGCGGCAGCATTTCTGCGCGATCGTGGGAGCCGCCCTCGGGGAAGATGGCAATGCAGTTCCCTTCGTTGAGGGTCTTGTGAACACTCCTGTAGACGGATTCCTGGTCGACATGGGGCAGGCACTTGAAGGGGCAGCCCTCCTCACTGGTGAGCAGCTCGATGGCCCTGAGCTCCTTGAATTCCTTCTTTATCAGTAGCTCCGTATCCGAGACAATCTGTGTCACCTCAGCGGAACCAAGACCCTTGGGGAGCGAGATCGAGCCGCCCACATGGAGCTGCGTGGTGAAGCGCGTGTTCAGACCCGTGATGCGAAGGGGGTCGGTCTTGATGTTCAAGAGCTGGATCATGCCGACGCCGGGCTTGGCGAGGTCTTGGGGACGGACGACGGGGACTGCATAGGAGTGGGGTTAGGGGATTAAAATTAGTGGACGTGAAAGGTTTATGTAAACCATCGTCAAGCGAATTTCTCCAATATTTTGTATCCTTTTTCCTCCAAGCACCATCAAAACTACACAAAAATACAAAATACGCACTGGCGTTGATCATTTTGGCGAAGAACCCGATGCCCCTTTGGTGCATGGATTTCTCGGCGATAAGGAAAGAGACGCGGCGGCGGCATTCTCGCATCAAGGTCATGGCGTCAACGAACTAGAGATGGAGGAGTTATGAGGGAATCAGTAAGGTGTGTTTCTCGGCCGTCCATTCCACCAAGATGTTAAGTATGGTCTCTTGGCAAGGAGCACTTGCGACGTAGGCTCTCGTTTCGATTCTGAGCGCCACAATACCGTCGGACCACCACACCAGCTTAGACGTATATATCGACAACCACTCTAACCACTCTGTGAATCCTTGTGTTTGACAGACATGGAGCAAACTCTCACCTGGTTGGAATGGGGCGCAGCAACGAAAATGACGGGTCCTTCAACGGGGATGCGGTGCGCACCGCGCGGTCTGATCTCGCGGAAGAAGATGTCGAGGACTACATTGCACATCCACCCAAAGACGTCGTAGACCAAGTTGTTATGGGTCATTCTTGGCTTGGAATTTTCAGGGCGTGCTTTGGTGAGTGTGTGTGTGTATGTGTGTTGTTTGACACGCGGGTGTTGTGCTGTGGATGTGGTAGGGTCAAGAGTGTTGCTCACTCGTTACTTCATGAATGGCGGGTGGCGTAAGGTCAGGGTGGTGGTGGGTGGTAGAAGAGGTGGAGTGACGGTGGGAAAGTAAAAGCAGTGAGCGGCGATCTAAATATGGGTGACGGGTAACGGATAAGGGAAGGGTGGGGAAGATAGGGAGTGGAAGGAAGGGCGGGCGGGTGACGGAGGGGGGGATAGAGGAACGCCTTGATGAAGCAGACTCGGAAAAGATGTGGGCTTTACAACTCGTAGAAGGTTGAAGAGAGAGAGATATTAATAAAAAAAAGGGTTCAATTTGCAATCGCGTGTTCCACAGGTTCGCGACAACGTGGCCAAAAATGTTCATCCCTTCGCTCGGGCCAATATATTGCGGAACGTGAGGCCCCCGTTGCATATGAACGCATGTGCGAGCTGCTCCATAGTAACCAGTCGGCCATTCAGTCCTGTCCCCCTCACTTCCCATATGCAGCCAACACCGGCCGAGCCTTCTTGTTTAAGCCAACCAAGAGAAACCCGTCAAAAGCGGCAGGTTAGGAAACGTGAGCGACGATCGCAATCACCGTAACATCGGTGGCTTGGTATGGCAGCATCCGATTTTGCACATGAAAACCCTCCGCCGCGGAGCACGGCTCATTTTCCTATGTGGGCGGTGCCGAAAGCCGAAAGCCAATTTCATATATTATATATGTATTCCATATATTATATATGTATTAGCAATAAAGGACGGTAACGTGCCACGTGCTCGGGTTTTCCGTCCGAGTAGGAGCCTTATCGCATGATCCGTCGTTCCCCCGCAAAAAAAAAAAAAAAAAAACATGAAATAGAAACACATTCCAAACCAAACTCCGCTATGCTGATTTTTTGGCGTCCTTGCCACCACCAAAACTGCATTAAAAACATTAAGCTAGTAATGATTACGCACCTATCAACCGTCACCATCGAAATTGAGGTTTCAACCGAGGACCTCGATGCACGTGATCCTCCGTATGCAAGTATTTGTCATAGAACGAGGGTTGGTACGTGGTTTTCCTGGGAGCGACTCGCTTGGCGTGCGAACCCGGTACGGACATGGTGTGATGCAAATAGCGCCAAACACGAAAGGAGACTGAAAAATCCAAATCTTGATAACTCCGCGCACTATCGACCCAAAATAGTCAAACGAGGTCAAGTCACAAACGAGGTCTTGACAAATGTCACCTTCGTTGGCTGCTCTACCTTAAATTATTGAACCATCGATTGAATAGTCTAGTTTGATCGGGAAACACTGGAAGATCTTAAAGCCCTAGCTAGACTAGACAACCCCAGACAAACCTAGGCATGCAACTACAGCTATTACTCATCAGCTGTGCGCTCAAATTTGTCTACGAACTATCGCGCGCAAATCAATGGCAAATAAGCTCAGACCAGAGGAAAAGGAAACGTTCATGAGCGAATCCGTCTAGAACGTATTTATTATCTAATAATACCATATGTGCAATTGGCAATCGCACAATTTGTGGCTTATTACTGCCCTCGTGGTGGCTTAGTACCACCCTAGATACGACGGTTGCGACACTCTCAGCTCACACAGAAGGGTATTCCGAGTACTAGATCGTCGGCGCTGCGCATAATTCAATAACGCGGGAGTGGATCGGGATAGCATCGGCATTTAAGAGATCAGCGATTACATACAGTTGTTTCTGCAAACCATAATCAACCACAATAAAGAAAAGTAACGTCTATCGTGTGGTCTCTCGAGCAGCACAGCTCCGAACAACGAACAAGATAAGCACATACTCGTGGAGTTGGGACGTTTTAAATCTTGCGAACAGAATGTATTGACTGGTCAGAAATGCACATCGAGCCGAATGATGCCATAATTATGTTATCTCATACCGTACCAGAGAAACCATTTAAATAAATTGCAGTGTGCGTTCCACTAAAAATCTATTTCTAGCGCGCGCTAAATATACCGTTGGTGGAACCTTATGCTTACGTAACGTCACAAATGGCGACATCATCAATTTATACATCATCAATCGCCTTGCGTAAAAGCGCGTAACATGTTCCAAGTTCTCCAAACATTACAATACTTATGGAGCCATCCTCATTTTCACTTTTTGCATCGCGACACGGCATTCGAAAGCATCTGATGTGGTTATATAAATATATTTCCTTTTTCATGTTGAACTCGAACTCGATTTCTCTCCCAATTGATAGCCTACGGAGATTCTAGTCTGCCGTACGGAACCATTTGGTACATTTAGCATTTTGCGAGAAGGAGATCGGACAATGGAATAAGGGTAGGTATTGGAAGCGGATGATCTATGAATTGCGTGAGGAAGTCAAGGCCTAATGTACATGCAATGCAATGCAGAATGCAGAAAATGTCCTTTATGATACAAGCGACCCCGGCCTGAACCGTTCTTCGGGGTCGCGGCCCAATTTCTGCACATCGTCATAGCTTGTTGGCCGTGGTCCGCATGCTGTTGCCCGACCATCCGTCAGCCATCAACACCATTGGCGAGATGATCTCGCGGTCCTTGCCGGCGACATTGCACGACGTGGTGGTGGAGGTGCTGGTATACGGCTTGAGATCGGTTTTGATCAAGGAAGTGGTAGAGGCGGTGTCCTTGGTGGTGAAGCCCTTGTTATTCTTGGTGAAGAAGTGCATTTTTGGGTGTGTGTATGTGTGTGTATCGGTTGGATTAGAGTGGGATTCGCTAAGCTTGGGTTGAAGCTTTTTTTGCTTTGTTGGATTGTTGATGTTGGTTGTTGGGAAGATGTTGGATATATATAGCCTGGATGCTGCACGTGTCGCCTGCCGCAGTAGATTCACAACATTATCGGTTCAAGAACTATGGTTAACTTTGGCCAAGGACCTTGGAGCCGAAGTCACTGATTAAAGTTTTCGACGCCGCAGCAAGATCGTCCGTCACACAGGCCCTGCATGACCCTTTTGGTTTGTGACTAGTCAAGCCAGCCAAGGACAAAAATAAATGTGTGTACCATCAGAGTCATAGACTATCACAAACCACGTCAGAGAAGGACCTACTGCGGCGCCATTTTGCTCCGAAATCATCATAACCATACGATTCCGGTCGAGCAAGCGCTCGGAGATCTCCCTGTAGCTTTGAAGCTGCCGCAGCAATGCTGATGTTCACGAGCTCGCTGGCTCACGGACTC
Source organism: Jimgerdemannia flammicorona (assembly GCA_003990745.1). NCBI lineage: Eukaryota > Fungi > Mucoromycota > Endogonomycetes > Endogonales > Endogonaceae > Jimgerdemannia > Jimgerdemannia flammicorona. The sequence goes on along the minus strand of RBNI01006710.1, from coordinate 5,973 downwards.
GAATGCCTGTAAAAAATAGCAAAGCGCCGATGGAGTTGTCTGCAAAAATTATCTGAATAAATTACAAACTTATTATCTGCTGCTTGTGTATGAAAAACTTGAAGCAATTATAACGCGCATGAGCTAGGAGGTCTGAGATATTTGCGTGAGATACCAAAAAAAATATATATATTAGAAGCTCCAAAAATCAAGGCAGCTTACCGGTATCGCCGGTTCGACAATTCATTGTCATTGATACACGTCCTTGTGGAGAAACAGCCGAATTTGCCGAATCTGACGAGGACGCATTCTCAAATCGGAGCTGACGAATTGGAAAATCAAAATCATTGACGGTAACCGCAACACCCACCAGCAAGGGCGATATGCATTCAAATTCCTCGACGGATTCAATGGTGGATAATGGATGTGAAATAGATGTTTTGCGAATTTGGTGCTTTGTGCCCGCTAACACCCCGGCTGTGATTTCGTGATTTCTTGGCGTAAGTGGGCCCTCGGAAAGTCCAACCCAAAGAAATCAAATTTTCGGCGGGTTTGTCAGAGCGTAAATTGGTGCGGAAGCAGTCACCATCTCGTGTCATAATTTGAACGTGTCCTATTCAATTGCTTTTTACCTGCGAAGTGACTATTTACTGTTCTTCAATATGATTTAATCAGCAATTCAGGAAGGAACCCTGGCCGGGGTCCGACAAAAGTGTCAAAACGGTATGATGGGTTGTGCGACCTGTCAAAAATGGTCCAACCAAACGCGTCGCGCCCCGCACAATTTAAACTGAACCTAACCATGCATGCTGTGTGGCTTTTGCGAAGCTTGACCATTTGAAAAACGTGCACGGAGAGCGCTTCGCATCAGTCAACTTCTTCTCGTGATGAAACTGTCAATCCTTCCCCTTATCGCTTTGGTGCTCGTCGCTGTTTCACAGGCCGTTGCAAAGCCTGTAAACGCGACCACCACGATCACCACGACCACCACGACCACCACGACCAACACGGCCAAGTCGACCGTCGCGGGCAAGCCGACCACCGACACGACTGATTTCGGACCACTTATTTCAAAATATTGTGAGTATGAAGAAACGACGATTATCGCTTATGAGAAATGGAAGCATATCACGCGCCATCTTACCGATACAGAATGCATCCTTTAGGCCCGGATGCTCCGAAAGTTAAAGGACCAGGTGAGTGAGGCTTATGACCACTTGATTCCGTCATGCTTAGGGTATTGGCCGCGCATGATTTGTCTTTGCCATGACATGGCTACGTACGCAGACCATCCCGCCGTGCCTGTCGTGTGAAAACGCTGTAATGGTCATCGAATTAACCGAATAGTTAGTGCTTCTTTCAAAGTTGACGATGGATTCCACATTTCCTTCAGACAATGCCGCCAAGCATGAGAAACAGCGGGCGATCCTCACTGCGTGCCTCAGTAAGAATTTATGAACTATGTTATCTGAAGCAAATCATGCTTACGTCTCATTGGTGATGTTCTGATCTCCGTCATCCCAAAGATTCACGCTGCGAGAAGGAGAATGTTCCGTACTACTGTGAACTATGTAAGTTCTATGAAAATAACCTTCCGAAATGGTTGACGTTAAGAGGATTGGTGTTAACATCTCGATGTATGCCGTTCACGATCAAACCCAGCCATCCAGATCAAGAGCATGCCGTAGAAGGTCACAATTGTGCCATCGATATCTCAGAGGTGAGGTACCTACGTATTGTATGTCCAATCTCTTTCTCGGGAAAATGGACGACGGTTAGTATGCCAATGTCCTCATTTTGATATGTTCGTTTACCGCGGTTCTTCTGAAAATTTCCACAGGATATTTAGATGCCATCGATTACTGTAAATAAGTAGGGACAATGCCATGAGGCTGTTAGAGCAACACGGACAGTGGGTGCCTAAAGTTGATGGAATGATTGAACATTATTCATTTATATACCCTTGTTGAAAACAAAAAAAAATATTATACCCAAATTGATCTTTTCAAGGGATTGTGCTTGTGTGAGAATACGTTTGGGGTTGATATGGTGATAACTAATTATCGTGATAAGCATAATAAGAAAACTTGAACTTTAAAAAGTTAACGCTGACGCTACTATTACAGTTTTTCAAACCGTCGGAGCACGTATATAAAATAGTGCAATTTATTATAGAAATTCATTGGTTCGTTCGGTCAGCTCCCTGATACGTCGCCGCGTATCATTGGACCGTCTTTGTCATATTTGTCAGGGGACGGGCTTGCGGTGAACACGTCCGATATCCGTCCCGTTCTCCGTGTTGTCGGCGGCCACCGTGCTGCATCGAGCGAGTCACTACTTCGCTGTTCAACCGACAAGGCATTCGGCTGCTACGCAGGATCGTTGCTGCCGGACTTGCATCCTGACCGAGATCGACACGTGCTCGGCTTAGGAGATGCACCGCTTACGCAATCGCACACGTGCCTATCACACGTGCCTATCACACCGTCGCCGGAACAAAATTGTTCCCCACAATAACAGCCAAATGTGTGATATTTGTATAAGCAGAACCAAAAGGAGAGAGAATAACCCACGTTCGGTTCGGTGCGCCACATTCCTGCCTATAAACCACACCACGTGACAATTTTTTGTATATAAATTACCTGCCGCCGTTATCCGACCCTCGGTTTGGTGACGTCATCTTGTAAAAATTTGTTCTGCCTTTCCCCTATTATCTGTTGAAATACTAAAAAGTTGACTATATATCCCTTTGTCTGTATCACACCAATATTTAGAATAAACATTAAGTTAATATTAAATTCTGTAAATTTATATATATTTAGTAATATTATTATTATTATTATTTTTAAAATTTTTATTTGTAATTTATTTATAAAAAAAAAAAAAACAAAAAAAAGAACTATAAATTTAGAGATTTTAACAATAAATAAAGAATACTAAACTTTTTTGAGTATTATTGATAATAAATTACTATTTACTCTATAATTGTCAAAACTCCATTACTTTTTTATTTCATTAATATATTTTGACTGAACTTTGGATTTATGTAGTTTTTATTCCTAAAGAAACAATTTATTTTATCAGAACTTATATTTTGAAACTGAAGATAATAAATTTTAAATTATTATAACTAAGTTAAAAATTCTAAAATATTTTTTCTTTTGTTATCTTGATTATTATTCTATTATTTTAATTAATTTTATAACTTTTTTATTTTATTTTATTTTTCTAAAAAAAAATAATAATAATAACTTATTTAAAAATAACTTATACTATTAAAATTAAATATATATTCTATTATATAATAGATATTGAAGATAATATATTTTAAAATAAAGTAATAATAAAGAAAAAAATAAAAAAAAACATAAAAGAAGATTTATTATTTAATTAATAATAATAATAAATTTATTAAATACTTTTAATAAAAATTTAAAAAAAAATAATAGATTTATTAATTATAATATAAATTTAATAATTTCAAATATATTTTATAAAGATATAAAAAACAGAAAAATAGCTTTTAATTTTACTCAAATTACAGATTTTTTATAATATTATAATAATAAGTTTATATAAACTCAATATGTTTTATATATTATTCTTATTAAATTAAATTAAATTAAATCAAACCCAAATTTAATTTTATTTAAAATATTCAAATTAATTTGAGATCTAATTTAATTTGAATTAATTTAAATTAAAATTTAATAATTTAATGAAAATATATCTCCAAATTGATAAATTTTAGCTTGTTAGATTTGCAAAATTAGTACAATAAATATCATTAAATTTAGATGTATTTTATGGAGTTATTACATTTTGTAGTTTGACTCTCAAATATGTATTAAATCAGATCTAAATTCAATTTGAATCAAATTGAATCAGACTTCAATTTGTTTCAAATTCAATTCAATTCAAATCCAATTCAAACTGAGAAATCCCCAATTTAACTCAATTTGAATCAACTCCAATTCAATTTGATTCATTTGGGAGTACTAGTGCCACAATGCACTTTCTGGTGTTTCTTGTATGGACCCTACTTAGATAATCACTATGAATATTGTATACTGGCTGGAAATACGTCCTTGACGTCTGCTCGATTTTTGCAATATGTCGTGGCTCGACTGGATATGCTCTTGTATGCGGACTTAAAAGTTTCTGGTGCGGTGAACTGTTTTGCGCTGTATTTCGGGATGACGTTTTCCTTCTGATTCGAGTGACGCGTTTTTCCAAGACTTGTGACGTTGCTCTGGGTGAGTGACTCGCGACTTGTGACGTGACTCCGGGTGCCGCTGGTGGCGTGATTTGGTAGAGCTCCAGTTGCTGCGAGCGATGTTACAGGCGAAGAGCTTTAAACAATGTGATTGACAGCGTGATCTTGGTGCTTGTCCAGAAAAGGAAATCGTTTTTGCGGACAATCGTATTTGCGAGAAACAGATGACGGATTTAAGCTTCGAAGCCGTACGGACATTGCGAAAGGCGGTAGGGTGCTTAAGCGTGGATGTGCGGTTGGGTATGTCAGCAATGGAATCGGGCTGGAAGCGGGTAGCGGACTTGGACTCCGGGTTCGGCAAATCGTGTACCTTAGCCAATCGTTTCTTGAGTGGGTTCGGCAAAAGCAAATAACTCGAATAAGGAATTGTGCAGTGTTCGGGAGGGAAACAAAAAATAACACCAATAGTTCTACTGCAAAACTACAGGAAAAGGGCAAATCTGAAGTGCATAATCGTTTTTCTGCTCAAATACTGGGAAATTGAACCAAGCACGATAGAAATTGCTTCTTCTGCTCAACTGCAGATAGTATACAACAGATATCACTGTACTGGAGAATCAAGAAAACAATATAAATGTAAATAGCAATAATTTGTTTGGCTTAAAAGTACAGTTGATATGTAATGTCAAAGGGGTAAAATTGAATAGCAGAATGATATACTCTTTAGCTCAAATATAGGAAATTTGAAAGATCCAACATTAGGCTTAATAATAATATATTAACTTGAAAGCAGTATATTGAAATATTTTCATCATAATTAATATAGTAAATAATAAAAATATAAAATCTAAATAGTTAAATTACTCTTCTACTTAAATATAGAAAATTTGAACTAAGTATAATAGAAATTATTTTTCTATATAACTTATATATATTACTATATTAGAAAATTAAGAAAGAATTTTTTTTTTTTTTTGATAAATTAAAAAACTAATAATCAATATTTTTTTTAATTAAAAGAAAAAAATCTTTACTTCTAACTCAAATTCTTTTATATATTCTAGAATAATAATAAATTTAATCTGAAAATTTATTTACTTATGATACTGAAATAATTATATAAGTATAGTATATTAATAATTTAAATAAATTAAATTAAATAACTAAATATATAAACTAGACTAAAAATTTATACTTAAGGTATTTAAATCTAATAAGAAATAGTCATTTGAGTTATATTAAGATTTTTAACAGTATTGATCTTATATTTAATATTATTTAATTTATTAATTTAATTTTAATAATTATATATTTACAAAGTAGTAGATAAATAAATTTACTAAAAATTAATTATAAACTACTAAATTTTATTAGAGAATAGTGTATTTTTTTTATTAAAAAGCTTTATTTTATTTTATTTTATTTTTACTTAAGTTTAATAATATAACTAAATAAAATTAACTTAATATTTAAAATAATACAAAATACAGTAGAATATTTAATAAATATACAAGTATTTAGAGCTAATAATAAAATATATAAATATTAGTTCAAAGTTTCAAAATTAACTATTTTTAAAAAATAATAACTAATTTATATTTATATTATTATATAATTAATAATAATAATTTTATTTTATTATTATAATATAAAAATATCAAAAATAAATATTTAAATAAAATATGAGTTGATTATAAAAAATTTAAGAATATATCATCAAATAATAATAAATATTTTAATTTTATTTTTGATTATTATTATTTTTTTTATAAATAATT
>RBNI01006709.1:0-11050 GCA_003990745.1 Jimgerdemannia flammicorona | reverse complement strand
TTTTTGCTGTCCCTTACGAATAAATTGTTCGATTTGTTCGTCCGCACTTTGGTGACTTTGGTGACTGGAGTTAGCGTTAGAGCGTTAGAGCAGTCAAGGCACGTGAGGTGATGGCGGTATTACGGACTCAAACATTGAACATGTCTCACACAGTGTAGTGTTCCCCGATCTTGAGTACAAGATTCATGTGATGACGCTTCGATGCTTCCACCAACCGTGCCCCTTTACACAGAATGGAATGACGTTACCCAGCTTGTGTTATTCGGCACATGGATCCCGAATGAGATAGGATGCGTCAAACGACAGTAACGGCATTTCGTTCTGGCACCACGCAAAGATGTCTTCGTGGATATATGGGGCAAAACTACCTATAATGCGTGGAAGAGAAGAAAAGCTGATTACTTGCCGAGATTCATACGAAAACGGCGATACAGTCAAATTAGTATGGGTAGGTGTTTCGATTGACGGCGCCCCATACGCCAATGGGTGAGAGGATAGATAGTGTCTATCAAATGTTGAGATGTCCATTGGAAGTGGGTTTCCGAACAGAGTTGGAAATACTTGAGGATGAGGGCCGAAAAGATGGCGATAACAGGGGTGTAAAGATACAATCTCTTCAGTGCACATACCAAAATACTCCGACACAACGATTAGGTACCAAACATTACCCGTCTTAAGCGCGATGCTATGGCAACACTAGGAGAATCTATGGCTACGGCATGGAGATAGCTATAAGCAGGGGAAGGTGAACTCACCAGGTCTGCTCTCCCGCTACACGGAGTGAAGTTGATTTGGATAATTCAAACAGGTTGTCAGCCAACATGAAAGCGAGGTGAGAAGGTTGGTCAAGGAGAGGCGTCATTTCAATTTAAAGATTTATACGATAAGTGATAAACCAAAGCTCCGCGCAAAATGCCCGTTGTACCGGGAAATAATAATAATAATAATAATAATAATAATAATACATTATATTGTCTTCATGCCTCGATGTATTGTTCAGTCTGTGGTTTTGCGGTGTGGTATTTGCCTGTGAATCCGCTGGGAAGGCGGAACCAAGGCGCTAATTGCAAGGGTGAGGTATTGCGAAGGGGATTGTCTCACCGCTCAACTACGGCGATACCTTTCTCTATTGCTTCCGTGCATACTATTATAGTACGCCGACCTTGTAGGCCACAGGATTCACGTTGATCCGACAGGAAAATGTCCAAATGAGCGGGACCCACCAAAATATCGCGGAAAGGCGGATGTCCGTGTCTAAAGGGAGCTAGGTTCAGATAAAGGATTCTCTCTCATAACTTGCTGCATCCTGGGTAAGGAACTGCTTCGAAAAGATATGATAGAACAAGCAATCCGTAGTGCAGGGGAAACCCATTGATCCATTCTTATTGATTTTGGCCTGTAAAGCGATTTGTTGAACAAAGTACTCTAATCTATGTCGGTATATTATCACTCTCTCAGCTCACCCACATTAATCTCTTTTCGCTCGGCCTCTTGCCTTCCCATCTTTCCCCTAAATCCCCACGCGCACAAACACCCGATCCCAAGTACCCCCGACATGGCTATCAGGGCCGTTCGCATGTTATCGGGGGGTACCCCAGCCGGATCCCTCAGCCGGTCCATCCCGACCAGCAGACCGAAACCGGCGCCAAACCCACCCATCCACAGTACGGTGGCCGATACGGCTGGGCTGCAAGGGTAGGTGCACTCGGCGCAAAGCTCAAGGGCAACGGGCATAGTACCAAGGCAGGCGGCGCCCAAGGCAGCCGAGAGGACAAGAACGGCCGGGTAAAGCCCGTGATTGGCAGAGATGGCAAAGAGGAGCGCCAAGGTAGACAGGGGGGAGAGCGGGGGGAGGAGGCGGAGGACGAGGCGGTAGCAGCTCGGGGGGAGAAAAGCAGTGAGGAGGAGGCCCGTGACGCAGCCAGTGGAGATGGCGACAATAGCGGCGATTCCGGATTCGGAGGGGGTGTAGGCGTAGGGGACGAGAATATCGGTGATGAGGGAGAGAAACGTGGAGAAGACACCCTGGAGGATGGAGAAGGTGAAGAAAAGTAGGTGGAAAGAGGGATTACGGAGGAGGAGAAGGAAGTCAGGGAAAAAGCGGCGGGTTTGGGATTCAGCAGAGGGGGAGGGGGGAGTTGGGGGATGGGAGGGCATGAGGAGGGATGAAAGGGAGGTGAGAGTGCTAACAATAGCTGTGGTGAGGAGCATTGATGGGATGGTGGTGAAGGTTGGCGTGAGGAGAGGGATGAGAAACATGGCGGCAGCCGATCCAAGAGGATCGGATAGGGAGCCAATCGAGTTGGCGAGGGCTAGCATGGGTTGAGAAAACCTGGTCAGGATGGAGTGCAATTGATGATGGGCTTCAGATAGCAAAAAACACGTGTACCTCTTTGCTGGTCCGAAAAGAAGGACTGCGCGAACTTGGTCGGCACGTTCAAGAAGAATGGCTGGCCGCATGCCGCGATCGTCTGTCCTGTCAACATGACTTCCACCGCACCACAAATATCGTTTATCATCAGCTCATCGATTTCAGCACTTCGTACTCCAGCAGCAACTTGCCCACTTCCTTTACCTGTATATTTCACTTGCGAGTCCGCCATCCGGGTCGCTCCGTAGCATGTCCATCCGCCCAATAGATTGCACGACGCTCCCGCAATCATGGACCACCGCATACCAATTCTATCAAAAGCCCATCCTGAGAGGGGAGATACGACCACATATCCAATCAAGAAAACAGTCGAGAAGGTGGTGACGTCGGCGAGAGATTTTGAGAAGTACTGAGCGACGAAGGGGGCGATGGTTGTGAAGCGATACCACAGGCTAGTGGTGGACCAACGTGAGTTGAGGGCAAAACACAAGGATATAACGTTCTCGGTGAAGGACTTACATATTTGAGGTGACATTAAGCACAAATATGACGGCGAGGCCAATCCAGCGGCGTTTGTACTGCCTGTATTTTTCCTGCTCCATGATCCGGATAATGAAGGAAATTTGTGCAGCTCCTATGTACTTATACCTATCTTGGTCCTATACCTATCTTGGTCCTATGTCCTTATATATACCTATCTTGGTCGGTGGCTTGCATTTCTGCCCTCTCGACGTCACCGATCCACTTCCCCCTTCCACTTCACCCGTATTCTTTCCGCATGGCAGCCGCGACGCGACCTACCCGTGGCATGACTTTGGAGGAATGGGAGTCGAAAACACAACTCACTGATGCCCAGAAACAGACCGTATTAGAAATTCAAGATGCATGCGCAGAGTTGCCGTTACCTGATGCTGTTTGTATCGCCCACCTCGCCAAAAGATCACGGAACAAAAAGAATTCGGTCTGCACTGTCTCCTAATTCCTTCCTGCCAATCAGTTTCTAGAAGACAAAGTCAACTCTCCAACTCCCTACCTCCGCACAACCCGGTCCCCCGACCCCGCCACTCAATCCCCAGCGACCGCCAAGCACATCGCACGGCTCGGCGCGTCGCCCATTCCGCGCTCGCGCTCGACGACAAACCTCCTGTTTGAGACCACGACCGCTGCCGATGCAGCCGCGGCCGAGACAGCGACGGCTCTAGGCATCAGCGAACCCATTGAAACAACGCAGCAGTTTTTCGACTGGTTTGCACAAATGGAGGCGGAGATGGAGAGGGATCAGGAAGATGTGTACAGGTATGGTTGGTCGTTGGTCGTATGCGTGTTCGATGAGGAACTGAAAGGCCGCCACGGCTTTAGTGGCGCCATTTTTACGTATCTCATGTTCGGAATGCTAAACATATCCATTCGATGATGGTTTGTGCAGAAACTACCTAGCCATCGTGACTCTTTACCGCCAAGCATGCGACGAGTTCCTTGAGCAGATCAATACAACCGCCAACCTCTTCGTCGACCTGGACGGCAACTTCCGATACGTCGAGGAGCGAACGCGGGCATTGCAACTCGCATGCGAGAAACTGCTTCAGGAACAGGTCGGTCGCGCTTTCTTGTGACGAAGCTGTTTCATCCGTGCCTCTAGATCACATTCTCTCAAACCCTTTATCATTGATATAGGACCATCTCACCGCCCTGGCGGACAGCATTTCGTCCAAGCTCGCCTACTTCAACCAGCTTGAGACAATCACCAAGATGTTCAACGCGCCGGGAGAACACGTGGTACTCCAAGACGAGTTTGTGCCCATGCTGGAGAAGCTTGACGAATGTTTGGAATACGTGCAAGGAAATGTGAGTATTCAGTAGAAGAGATTGTTTGAGTCCAGAAAGTAGACATCGAAACTGGAAGGAGCAGGAGCTATCATCGTTCTCTGAACTTGTATGTGTGGAAACGAAGGTAGCATACTCACCTTCCGCCGTATCAACTATATAAATTGGCAGCTCAAATATCGGGACTCTGAGCTCTACCTGATGCGGTTTCGACAATGCATGACTCGCGGCATGACGCTCATCAAGATGTATTTCATCACCACGTTGCGCGGTCTCGGATTGGAGGTCAGCAAAAAAGCATCTACTAAGGTGAGGCTCGGCTCTATGCAACATAGAGGGCATCTTTGATTTTCTTTCTTCACCTTCATCTCCTTCATCTCTGAGGACTGCATTTTTGACGGAGACCCATCCATGCGTTTGTAGGCCCCCGATCAACCGATGAACCCGACGACGCAATCTACACTCTTCTACGTCAAGTTTCGTACGGCGGCTCCAAAGCTCAAGGCTTTGGTGCACGAGATTGAGAAGCGGTGCCCAGATCATCGCGAGTATGTAGCATTTTATTTATTTATTTATTTGTGCGTGTATGTGCTTCATTATCAGAAATACGCGATTCACTTTTTCCCGCTTCATGAACGACATCGCCGTCAGGTACTATGCCCTCTTAAACGATTGCTACAATGCGTATTTTACGGTGCGCCAGTCGTTGTTGAACCAAGTGGTCGGCGCCAAGATTCTGGAGCTGGGGCCGAGAGGGGAGGACCTGTTGGCATTTGTGGGTATCAACGATAATTGAGCCTGATCAGTCATTGACGCGTGGAGTAGTGTTTCATTTGGTCGCCCATTGACATCTTCAATCGATCCACACAGGCGCAGAATGGGTGCGCGTACATGATGAACCTTTGCTCGGATGAATATTCGCTGTTTTACGCTTTTTTTCAGTCGGGCGAAGACGAACTTTAGTGAGTGGTGTTATTGTTGCTCGGTTTCTTTTTTGTGGATTTGATTGCATAATTGCTCCTATGGTTGTTCCTTAAAAGTCACTGATATTCATTCTTTTATTGTCCGTCCCCACAGTGGATACCTCGATCTCCTTCTGAGCTACTTGTACGATTACCTCCGTCCACGCATTATTCACGAGAACCGAATCGAGGTGTTATCAGAGATTTGCAGCATCTTCCAGATTCACCTGATTCGGGATATGGAGAATGCGGGTGGGTATCCTTTGAGACTCACTTATGTTCTTGGAGTCTCTACCTCCTCTTAACATCTTCCATCATGGATCAGGCTCAGAAGACGGTCAGGACCAGGGCTTGGCGTTCAGCTATCTCATCCGCCATGTTCTCCAGGACGCGCAGCAACGTCTCATCTTTCGTGCCCAGTCTTACATCCGGACCGAGATCCAGGTGTTCATGCCTAAGCCGGAGGATCTGGATTACCCGGCGAAATTGAGGAGTACGCGTCTGTTACATTAATGCTTGGATAGTTTTTTTCTTGATATATACACATATAAAATGTGTTCTTTACCCTACCAGGCCTCCGACGATCATCCATCCTCTCCCAGCCCACCTCCACACGTAGCATCTCTTTCCCTACCGCCGTCCGCCAATCCGACGGCCCCGCCACCCTGACCGTCGAAGAGGACGGATCCGAGACGATGGTTGCCACGGATGGCGATACCTCAAAACCCACCTCGTGGGCGGATACCACCACAGCCGACGCCACGACTGTCGCATCGCCCACACTATCGCAACGGCCCTTGTCCTTGTACAACGCGAACGTCAGCAGCCTGACGTCCACTGACCCGAGCATAACGGCGGAAATGTACAAGGGGTGGTACCCGACCTTGCAGAGGACACTGTGGATCTTGTCAAAATTGTATCGGTGCGTCAAGGTCGGTTGGAGTGTGAATGATGTGGAACATAGGTGCTCATTCGGAAGCTTCTTTCGAGGAACCGTATATCCCATGCCATGCCTTCATGCTGACATCTTATCCGGTGGGTGAACGGGCAATATTGTTACAGACTTCTGTTTTCGAGGATCTATCTCAAGAGGCGGTGTCCCTCTGTCGACAGTCTCTGTCAACAGCGAGCGAGTCCATCACAGCGAAACAGGTACCCTCAAGATCCATTTGGTGCTGCGAACAATTTCATAATTCATGTGTATGGACAGCGGTTTCGAGTAATTTGCGTCTCGACATTGAATCCCGCCAAATTTTCTCTTTCTACACTCGCGACCATCTCCCTACTTTCACACACTGGCGAGCAAAGAGCAAGGTTGATGGCCAGCTCTTCCTTATCAAGCATCTGCTTATCCTCAAGGAACAAATCGCACCTTTTGAGGCTAATTTTGTGCACTCGGCCCGAGGGCTCGATTTCTCGGCGGTGCTGGGTAATTAAGTCTTGAACTCTTCGTTGCCTTGCCCTGATGAGTCATTTGTGCTTACTTATTTCCCATCGTTTTACTGTATACTAGACGCATACAACGCAATCACGCAAGGCAAAGCATCCATCTTCAACCCGAACAGCCTTTTCAGCCTGGCACAAAAGGGTATCCCGCGCGTCGTCGAGATTAATGCGGACTCCAAAAGGGTAGGTTGAATTCTCGGTTTTAGGAAGTTGCGATGGCCGGGATACTAATTGATACCATTCAATCCATGGGAACCTCTCTCAGGAAGTGGATAAGGAACTCAAGCGCGTGTGCGAAGAATTCATCCTGGAGACCGTCAAAGCAGCTGTTGAACCGGTGGCTTCATTCTTACTGAAGGTGAGTGTTAGAACTGTTTGTGCAAGTCGTCAATATAATGAGAAAAATTAATATGTAAAATCGGGTGCTTGTGTTCCGGGACTCGCATCAGGTCTCCGCGTTCCGACTACGCAACGATCTCAAGCCAGTCAATCAAAAACTGTTGTTGCGCGAACAGCCATTTGCTTTGCAAGGTGAGAGCTCAATCTTTGGCAGGTCTGCTTTGAAACGATCAACTCATATAATGCGTTTTTTCCATATTTAAGCCAACGTCGCAGAGATCGCGGATGCCTTCCGGGAATCTGTGCGGTCTCGCTTGACGTTCGCAATGGCCAGGCTGTCCGAGTACTTGAGTGACCGTAAGACGGAGATTGTGTTATTAAAGCCAATGCAGGTATGCGTCCACAAGATCCCGTTGTCGTTCAACCTTTGGGATTGCGATGGGCGCTTTGACAAATGGTAATCATGTCTCAACATCCTGCAACATGACTAGAACAATATTGTTGACAGCTACAGGGCCTTCTATGATACGGTGCAGTACGAGTATGATCTTTCCACATTTACACGCGAGGTGGATTCTGTCGAGGAGACAGCGGAGTGGGTCAACAAGGTGATTGAGGAGGGCCCACAGGGAGGGGTTTTGGACTCCAATAGAAAATTCAATAAATAGACAATCGAGTATCGGCCAATAAACTGGAGTTTTGCTAGTTTCTGTAGACCGCGAGTTTGAACAATTTCACAATCCATTCCCTATATTTATATTGCGCGCGTCGACCCTGCAAATAATAACATAAACCCACCCTCTTGGCAGAGCCTTCCTCCAACACACAAATTGTCTGTATTTGCCCTGGCTCACACATGTCGATCGAGCGCGGAAGACGTTCTTATAGACTTCGCGGTGTAAGGACGTCCACAGCTTGTTCACCTCCCAATGGCCTTCAGCCTGGCTGACCCACTCCGTGATGCGAGAACTGTCATGACGATGCAAGAGAAGACGAAGCCGGTGAACTTGAAAAAGGCGTTACGGGAGATTCGACGTTCCTCCTCGGGGGTGCGAAACGAGGCGTAGATCTTACGGAGGTTGGGAAGTGCCATGGTGGTTGACTAGACGGGGATGTGTAATGATTTTTAATGATTTAAAGTGAAATTGTGACGTCATCGCCAGTTTTTATATCTGGCATCTTCAGGTTACGCATGCAACTAGTAAATTTACTTCACTGATCGCTTCGTAAATAGCGTTGACTTTAGAAATTCAAAATCTATAACGAGCTATCCTTCTGGGGCTCTCTTAATAAATGTTTCGGAGAAGAGTCACGCCAAAGGTGGAGCTATCCTGTGGTTCTCTTTGATGAGTTCGATATATTACCCAATGGCGGTAATGCAGAAGAGAATTTGCACCATCAGGGACGTCAAGGACGGATACATCATAATTGCATATACCTTGACCATCCGAGAAGCTCCTAGCAGCCCGATGAAATTTGCGTGGGCATTCTAGCATGATGTGAGCTTTATGACGGTGCGGGTGAGTGTGAGATTCGGGTGCAGTTGACATATGAAGATCCTTGTTGTGACGTCACAGGGCTCAAATGGAATATGGAATGATGACTTCATATGGTATTCCTTTGTGCCATTATGGGATTGATTTTGGCCTTGTTCCCACCTTCACCTTTGTTTCTCTGCTACGACGGTGTACACAATTGCAAAGAAACCACAGAACCCATAATGCCACCCATCAAGACTGAAAAAAACACCGGTACCGCAGCAAAAAGCGGGTGGAGCCAGCAAGAAGACACCGCACTGACGGAAGGCCGCGAAAACGGTTTATCATGGGAAGAAATATCCGCCCAACTGCCTGGCCGCACTGTCATTGCGTGCAAGCGCCGCTTCGATAACCGCCAGAGGCAGTCTGGTCCATGGTCCGAAGAGGAAGTCGCCGTTTTGTCCAGGTCTTTCGACGCGGAAGCAGCAGAGTGGAGAGAATTCTGGAAGAAGGTGGCGAAGGGAGTGGGTAACGGTCGGTCGTGGCAGAATTGTGCGAAGAAGATGATGGACGATTGGAAGAAGCAATAAGTAGACAGCCACACCAGCGCTGAGAGGGTTTCATGTAGTAGTAGAAAGAACTTCATGTAAATTTACCTTGTCGACCGGGATCTCTGAAAATGGAGACAGCATATCACTTCTCCTTTATTCAGGCGCACGAGATCGTTGTTTTTGAAAGATAAAGTGAGTCAAATAGTGGGTAATAGACAAAATAACACTGATGCCTCATGTTATCTCAGTAAAACTCTATTGATCTGCTAACCCCAGATGTCGTCATTGACGAGGACAAAGACGAATAGTCTGAACGACAATAAGTCCGGATACGGAATAATTCATCTACAATAATTATTTATCGCAAGGAAAGCACCAAGTGATAATCACTGAAAACTGGTGTCAGGAAAACATGGGTGCAAAACCCAATTACCAACTTCCTGAAATTACAGATCTCGTTAAGAGAGTGGGCAATGCATAATCTCTCGTTATCTAGATGCAAAGCTAGGAACTACGCATCCCTTGAGCGTATATGATCATGGCAAAGATTCGTATACTCTTATGGTGTCATGTTTGACAGGTGTTTGTTCAGGTTTCTGACATGTGTTTCCAGACGTTATGAATCGAGAGCAAGTCATTGGCGACGTAACACTTGTCATGTATCTAGTGCATTGGCAGGCGGCATCATGCACCGGCGCCGATCCTACGCAAATCTTTGACTTGCGCCATGATTCGCTCCCCCAGTACCGCAGAATGAAGCTTTGATAAAGGAATTGCATCGTGCGGGTCGATCGGAAGTCGTCACAACCAATACGTCAACCGAACGGAGCGTGGTGTATGTGTTGTATGATACTGTACTTATGTTAATTTATTTATTTTGTTTTGATCTATGAATGACTAAGGTGTATGATAGGTTGCGAGCATATGAAGAAAAGTCTCTATTGCATGTACGAAATAAGTGGAAATCGATATCGTGAGCACCTTTGTTCGAGATACGTTTTATCACATTCAATACCCCTCTCTTAATGCTGACCACTTGCGGCCATTTCGGTAGACAATGGAGTGTGAAACCCCTGATGCATAATCGTCGTTGCTTCCTTTCTTTTCTAGCCCTTCGTCGATGCTCATGATAGTCGCAGCATCCGAATTTCGCCATGACAATTCCGATGCTGCAGTATTCATGTTTTTCATCTCGACCAGGAGTTCATTTGCAAGAGTACCACGGAGTGTATTCTCTGCTGCATTGCTTTCTTCCGACATGGTCGCTAAATAATGATGTGTAAGGTATTAGGCAGGTGTTTCCTCAACCTTATATGAACTCACATTATACTCTGATGGGTAATTCTTTTGATCTGAACATTTTTTTTTTTATGTTTTCAGTCAGCACCTTTCTGTGCCTACCCGATTTGGTATCAAATCCCGACAGAAACCGTAACCCTCTAGTGCATCGCACACTTCCGTGTTCGAAGACCTAGAGAGGGCGGCATTGAGGTTTTTACTAAATCCAAAGGACCTTTCGACTTTGTCACCAGGAAACAACAATTGTACCCGAAGGTGTTTAATGTGGAGGGTCTTTGCTTTGGCATCTACTGAGCCATAGGAAAAAGAAATAAGTTTGTAGAAATTACCTCATGTTTTTCCAAGACCATTTTGCCTATGACATTATTTCCCAGCCGTCATTCTGAGTCGCGCATTCCCGTAAAAGCTGACTTGCTATGATTATTGTACCTTCTGTTTTAAATTACTCATGTTATTTCTTTTTCTGTCTTCCAACTAATGACTAATGACCCTTCCGAATGTGGGTATGGTTCTGTTAGTTGAAAGGGTTAATACATATGCCCTTTCAAGTTCCCTCAGTACTCATTTTTTGCATTAGTATTATACAATTGCTTTTTAACATAACATAAATACTTTTATATCAGATATCTGAACAGTTTAAAAACTCTAATATTAAAACTATATAATTTCTATAGCAAAATTAGTTGCAGAAATAATAATTATTATTATTATTATTAAAAGTAAAAAGCATTGATAAAAATCTCAAAAAATGAGTTAGTAAAAATTTTATAGATAGTTTTT
>RBNI01006708.1:0-11051 GCA_003990745.1 Jimgerdemannia flammicorona | reverse complement strand
AACTACTAAGAGTTGAGAGATAGATACTTGGTCTTTGAAATACTGATATGTCTCTTGATATTCTTGAGAGTACTGAGCTTAGAGGGTCTGCTGATCCTGATAGTAGAAATGTAAGTGCACAACCTTCAAGCCACAGAAATCACACGTCACCCTCTTGACAAGCCACAGAAATCACATGCGACCCCTGAACAAATCTGGAAATCACTTGTGTGATTACAAAGCTGAGTCAAATAGAAGTCACAGCATACAAAGCTGAGTCAAATAGAAGTCACAGCACACAAAGCTGAGTCAATATGAAGTCACAGAACACAAGATTCACATAAACAAAATCTTACCAATCAAGAACAAATGCATATATACTGAGCCCCAAGATGCATCGAAGCAGAACCAAAACAAATAACAACCATAACTTCCAAACACACAAACATGAGCACTGAGATCTACAACCGCATCCATACTGACATTTGGAATACTATTGTCAACCGAGCCACACCCTCTCTGTCCCTCATAAATATCCATAGCCTAGCACCCCTCTACTTCATGGAAGCCTGATGGAATGCCCTGAACATGCTTAACAAGGCCCACTGGATTGGATAAATCTCAAGCTACTACCAGATCAGCTGCCTCCTAGAAGACATGGTCGAACACCACCATGATACAGACATTACTCAGATGTCTCAACACCAGAAGCTCATTGCCCGCAAATACTGAGAACTCTTCTATGAGTACAGCACCTTTATTCCCTGCCTCCGAGTTACTACCAGTGAAATGGTTGCTACCCTATCCTATGGCCAAATCGATGACATAATATAAGAACTCAACCACAAGTATCTCGAATATGTTCAGACTACTGACAGAACCTTTCTGCACCCCGATGACCATATCCTGCAAATGCCCCAAGTTGGATATGCCATGAAGGACATCTACAATATAATCCACTTCAACGAGGACAAAGCAGAAGACAATGATCCCTCTGACACCAACATGACCTCAAGCCAAGGATCTCTACCAACCCTGATCACACCACCAACCTTACCAATAAACTTACAACAGTTCATAACTACCTATGAAACTTATTGAGACAATGACCACTGGCACAAATACCAACCTACATTCACTCCTGATTACTTCAACTACAATGAAGAGACCGGAGAACACAACCTATACCTCCAGACAACCCTTGAGACTGAACCAACCACCCCACTACCTGAGTACAAGCGACATGAACCATAGCTGCCAGCATACTACAATCCCATGACTTATAGTGCTGTAACCTACAGAAGGTATGCAGACAGTAAATCTGATAAAAACAAAGATAATGCACCACTTCTTCGCCCCCCAATACCTTATCTAGTATATGAAACAGATGATGCTATCCTGTGGGATGGAGATGAAGTTCCAATGTATTATTACCTCAGCCAATAAGGAGAAGTAATCTGCAAACCACTCTTCCTAGATAACTACTTCATCAGAGATGATGTCATCAATGGTGATGTCATCGAAGACTATCCAGACAGTGCCTAAACCTACAAATAGCTTAGCAGTCATAGTATAGTTAGATTAGCCTTGTATGACATGACTGTGAACTGACTCAGCAGTTAGATGATCTCTTAACATGTCAGATCACTCTTGTACTATGTGACTGCATTCTAACTCAGCAAAGCACTTAGTGCTATATCCATATCTAGCATAGTCCAGATAGCCTCTCACTAGTATAAATACCCCCTACCTCAGACCTCAGAATCTCAGACTTGAACAGACTTGAACATACAAGAATATTCCTGAATACTTTCCCACAATATCCCTTTACACAACTACTCCTAGTATAGCAATATCATGAATAGCCAATAAACCTATTTAATAACCCACATACCACTCTTAAGTAAATCCGCTCCCCATTAGGTCCCACTCCTAACCCTATCACGAAATTTCCTAATTGGGTATTGTCTGCAGCGATACGCCAATTCAACTAAGCTGGTCTTAGTTTCTTAAACTTCCTGAAATATGGAAAATCCTGAACATCCAGAACTAGTCTGAAAAAGGACTTTGATTGAGACGTCAACCCGATCTTGAAATCAATAAGTATAGAGGACATACTCCATATGAAAAATTGATCTTGACCATAAGAAAACAGTCTTCCAGAATATCCAGAACTTCTAGAAAATCCTTCCAGAACTACGTAACGGTTACCCTAAAAAGCAACCCTCTTACAACTTAGTAGCAGCAGTTTATAATCCAATTCCGCTTCAAGATGCTTCCTCACCCCGCTACAAACTCTTCTGTGAATTCCTACAAGTTGGTATAAAGCCCAACCTCTGAACTGGAATTTATCCTGAACCATCTGACAATCTGGAGAGAATTGAACCTGATGTACAAGGATAATTTGACCTCCATACCTGTAACAAGTGGGACAAACTTCATTCAAAGAAAGAAGTACTCTGATTAAACCAGCAAATAGGTGAAACCCTATTTACTGAACTCCTTGCACTACACCCAGCAAGTCAGGATGAAGAAGGTCTTATAGAAGCCTTCTTTACTCTTCTCAACAAGAGTTTTGTCAGCTCCATAAATCCAAGTGACCTAGGACAACCAGCAGCAGTCTTTCTAGCCTTAGTTCCTCATGAAGCCCAAGCCTCTGTAGCCAAGTGGCTCAACTCTACTGACTTTCACCATACCAGGACCTGGACTGCATTATACTACCGATTCCAGAATAGCAAGGTCTGCCATATTCTTAAGGAAGAAGCAAGAGAAACCCTTCATCAACTCCATGATCCTGAACCTGAAGCAGGCCCTGCTACAGCTCTACCTAAATCCAAAACCAATACCAAACTGGAACTTGACTTTGAATTAAGTCCATCTGAAATCAGATATATAACTGACTCTGTCTACTTTGATGCTGAGCAAACTCAATTACATGGGGACCAAACCGAAGAGGAGGAGGAGTATCTCAGTGAATTCGATCCTGGATATACCACCGAAGGAGACGTACCTCCATCAGGACAGAACACACCTACACAGTAACAGACAGCTATCTATCAAGCCCTTACCCCAGACCTACAACTACTATTCCAGCAACTTACACAGACTCAAAGAACCCCATCACACTCTGCACCAGTACCTCAAGTAGTACCAGTAACATTACTACTAGCTGTCCAACTGCCTCCAGTAAACAATATGGCAAACCAACAGATTCTGGACCTCACAGCCCAGGTAGCCATAATGGCAGCAACCATTACTGCCTTAGCCAAACAGACCCGATCTACAAAAAATCTGAGTCTACCTACCTTCAATGGTACTGCACAAGAAGTCCAAAGCTTCATTAGTGTAGTGGACACCAACTTTGAAGCCAATCAATGGACCAATGAATGAGTCGCTGACTGTATTCTGACAAACAATCAAGACTATACTCTGGAACAACTCTTTGCTACCACTACAGCCTATGTCTGCTGAGCTGTTACATTCTTCCAAGGACCTGCTGAAGAATAGTGGCAAACCCTTCCTGAAAAACCCCTCATATGGGACATCTGACCTGCAGTAGTTGCTCAGAATGCAGCAAATAATGCCTCAGGATATGGAGTCCATCCTGCAGCTCCTGGACTCAAACAACTCATGATTGCTCAATATTGCAGCAAAACCATGATCGCTGAATCCCGAGTAAAACTTCGCAACCTTAAATTTGATGTATATGGTAAGGAGAAATTCGAAACCTTCTGTACAAAACTAGGGTCACTCCTGAATACTGTTGGCCTAGGATATATTGCCAATGATGAAGCATGAAATGGTACAAGAGCAGATCATTTATTCTATGCCCTATCTGAATGGCTTACTAGAAAAATCCGAGAACAAGGATGCCCAGTTGGTTGTGATCACCAACAATGGTGCCTGGTAAGAATCAAGACTATGTTCAAGCAGATCCTAACAGCTGGACCCATTCTGCCCTGAAGACAATTCAATAACAAGGAAAAGACTTGGACCAAGAAAGAAGAACCCCAGCATGAAGCATCCCGAGCTCCCTTAACATCCACTTTATGGATACCCAGAAATCATGAACCCACCCAGCTGAGTACCTTCAAGAAACTCACTGAAGGTGAAAGGAATGAACTTAGAAGAAGCGGAGCATACTTCTATTGCTGAAAGACAGGACACATGGCCAGTGCCTTCTCTAACTGAAAACCCTGAACAGCAACATGAGCAACTGTTACATACCACTCTGCACCACCTCAACAATCTGACTACCAGAATACTAGACTTTGTCAAATTAAGACAAACTGCTAAGGCCCCAATCAAAGAAAGTCAAAAAGTAGTTGGATATGACCTGTATGCAGCCAAAGAAGCTACAGTCTCTAACCGAGAAGTTAAGCAAGTCTATATAGGAATCAGTATCCAAATTCCTGAAGGACATATTGGAAGAATATACTGTTACAGCAGCCTAGCATTGAAAGAACTCTCAGTAGAAGGAGGAGTCATTGATGAAGATTACACAAGCGAAATTATTATCCTCATCCGAAACCACAGTTAGACACCCTTCAAGATCTCTATAGGCTTCTGCATCACCCAGATCCTATTTGAAAAAATCGAGTCAAACCTGACAGTCAAGGAAGTCCCTGAACTACTGCCCACCATCTGAGGATCCAAAGAATTTGGTTCATCAAACAAGGCCCCAGTCTAACCTACCATGAATAAAGAAGAATAATTCTACAAGAAAATCAAAGATGGATATGTACCAAGTGGCCAATGCCCCCATGGCATTGGAATGTACTCTTCCTGCATGATTGATGATTACTTCTCTTATGTTAACGAACTGGCTCAAAGAAGAACCAACAGAAGGAAAGCCCCTACAACCGAAATCACCACCATTGGATCAGACAAACTGCTTACACTTAAAGCTTTTGTCAATTGAGCACCTGTCAAGATTATGATAGACAGTGGTGCCTCAGGCAACTTCATCAATGAAGAAACAGCCAACAGACTCAAGGTCTTCACCTCTCCGGTACAACAAACTCAAGCAGTTGCTATAGCTGATGGAACCTCACATGTCATTAGCAAGAAAGTCTGCAATCTACCCTTCTGAATTGGTGACTATCGAGTATATGTTACCCTCCAGATCGTACCACTTCCTGACAATGAAATCATCCTTGGAACTCTATGGTTAAAACAAGAAAACCCCATGATCGATTGGGTAAACCATTTTCTGACCATCAAGAAAGGATGCCACAACTTCAAACTATAAGGCGAAAAGGACCCACTCAACTCTAGTGACTCTGGACCAAAGATCACCTAAATCAATAAGCTACAACTTAAGAAATTGGCCAAGAAATGCCCTCTCTTCGCCATCTCCATATGCCCATTCAAAGGAGAACCCGAGAACTCTGAAGAAGACTTTTCCAAAGTTGACAGCTGTGTCAGACCACTACTCCAGAAATTCCGAGACATATTCCCAAAGAAACTCCCAAAAGGCCTACCTCCCAAATGAGCAGTGGACCATGCCATCAAGACTATTCCAGATGCCAAGCCAGCCTTCAAGTCAATCTACCACATATCTCTGAGAGAAATCGATGCACTCAAGAAAGAAATTGATGAACTCCTGAAATAAGGATTCATCAGACCCAGTGTATCACTTTATAGTGCACCAGTCCTCTTTGTTGTAAAGAAAGGAGGAGACCTGCGAATGTGCATTGATTACCATGACCTCAACAAACAGACCATCAAGAACTGTGCCCACTACCCAGAATTGACAAAATATTCAATAGGCTTACTAACTCACAATTCATGAGCTCTTTTGACCTACAAAATGGTTACTGGCAAATTGCTATGAAAGAAGAAGACATCTACAAGACAGCCTTCCAAACCCACTATGGACATTTCAAATTCCTGGTTATGCCCTTTGGCTTAACTAATGCTCCTGCAACCTTCCAGACACTGATGAATACCATCCTGCACCCATATCTGGACAAATTTGTTGTTGTCTACATTGACAATATCCTAGTCTTCAGCAAAACCCTGGAGGAACATCTCGAACACCTTGAACTAGTACTACTGAAACTCCGAGAAAACAGACTCTTCGCAAAACTTAGCAAGTGCAAATTTCTCCTAAAAGAAATCCAATTCCTTAGATACATTGTCATGCCAAATGAAATCAAAGTAGACCCCAGCAAAATCTCAACAATCAAAGATTGGCCCAGACCCAAGAAGCTGAAAGACCTCCAGTCATTCCTGGGATTAGCAAACTATTATAGATAATTTGTTGCCAACTTTGCCAAAATTGCTACTGCCCTTACCCAAATGACTAAGCACAGCAAGAAAGAAGAACAACCCTGGACCATGAAATAAGAGAAAGACTTCAACAATCTTGCAAATTGGGGACTCGAACAAGATACAGCCTTTCAAGTATTGAAAGATGCTTTGATAACCACTCCAGTACTTCAAGCGGCAAATCCTGCCCTACCATATGAAGTTACTACTGATGCCTCTGACCTAGCTCTTGGAGCAGTACTCATGCAAGAAGGACACCCTGTGGCCTATCACTCCCACAAGTTCAATGATGCTGAAATCAACTACACAACTCACGAGAAGGAGATGTTAGCCATCATAGACACTCTGATCAAATGGTGACCATACCTAGAAGGAGCACACTTCACTATATTGACTGACCACAAGTTATTAGTCAACATCAAAACCCAGGCTACCCTTTCTCGAAAACAAGCCAGATGGATGAAAGTCCTCACTAACTTTGACTATGAAATCCAGTACTGCCCTAGTAAGGAAAACATTGTTGCCGATATAATCTCCAGACCACCTATTGAAGAAGTCATCCAAACTCTCACCCTGGTTACAAACTCCATCATGGAACAAATTATCACAGCATGTGCTGATGATAAGGAAGCTCAAGTACTCCAAAAAATCCTGAACTGTGATGATGCTGACAAGCATACCCAGTACAACCAATACCAACTTAGGGACAATGCTATCTACTACAAGGACAGATTGTATGTTCCAAACAACTGAGACCTCCAAAAGACTATCCTATTCGAATGTCATGATGCCTCTACAGCTGGACATTTAGGATTTGATAAATGTTATGAAGTCATCTCCTGAAACTTCTATTGGCCCCATATGGCAGATCAGCTCAAAACCTATATTACTTCCTGTGATGTCTACCAATGGAACAAGTCCTCAATACTAGCAAAACCTGACCTACTCCACCCTATCCCAGTACCATCTGTAATTGGGAACAAGTCTCTATAGACTTCATTGTACAACTACCCCGAACCAAGAATGGGAAAGATGCAATTGTTGTCTTTGTAGACTATCTCAGTAAACAAGCTTACTTTGTACCACTGCAACAGCACCAGACATAGCCACACTCTTGTTTGACAATATCTTCTGCTATCATGGTCTCTCTAAGATCATTGTTAGTGACCAAGACCCGAAATTCACCAGCCATTTTTGGAAAGCCCTCCATATGCACCTTGGAATGAAACTTGCACTATCTACAGCGTTTCACCCTGAAACTGATGGCCAAACTGAAAGAATGAACCAAACTCTGGAACAAATGCTAAGAAACTATGTTTTCTACAGACAAGATGATTGGCTTGAACACCTCACTGCAGTCGAGTTTGCCTATAACAACAACAAGCAAGCCTCTCTTGGAATGACCCCATTCTTCACCAACACTGGTCAAAACCCAAACAATCCTCTGACACTCATCCAAACCACTGAAGAACCCTCTACAGTTAAAGCTGTTGAAGAATTCTTACTCCGAATACGTAATCTAAGCCAGATTGCAATTGAGAATTTATTGCGAGCTCAAGAACAACAGTCACAGTATGTTAACCAACACTGCCGAGAAACCTTCGATATCAGAGAAAATGTTCTATTAGACATCTGAGGATACTGAGTTGACAACCTCAAGCACAGACCATCTACAAAACTGAACAGTAAGTTCATTGGACCATTTGAAGTCATTTCACAAGTCTCTCCGACCTCCTACAAATTGGCGCTACCAGACACCATTAAGATTCACCCAGTCTTCAATGTCCAACGTCTCAAGCAATACAATGATAATGATGATGAACTATTTTCAAACCAAACTATAGGACCACCTGCACCTGTCATTATTAATGATCAGGAAGAATACAAAGTTGAACAAATCCTCAACAAACGTGGCCACAAGAACCACCCTGAGTATCTCATTAAATGGAAAGGTTATCCGATCCATGATATAACATGGGAACCCAAGACCAATCTCCAGAATGCTACCAACTTAGTTCAGGAATATGATTCCTTAAACAACTGAATGCTGAATACTCCTGCACCTATCAGTGTATAACATATATTACCCCCTGAATATTATAATTATCACGAACCTAATCAAGAACTCAGTAAGATAGAATAAAAGAATACTGACCCTCTGGAAAAATAGCAAAACTGAAAGCAAGCCTATTCTCCCCATACCACTGGTGGGAAATGAGGCATAGACATTTAAGAAGATTCCTTAGAGGAAATTCTCCAGCAGTGAATGACGTCAGAATCATTTCCGGTGCATGGCATTGAATATATGACCCTTTAACGTGTGAATCCAATACATTAGACAACTATACTATGAGCATGCCACTTTCTGAAAAAATGGACTTTACTGGACTTTTGACCTCCCAAACAGTGTAACAACACTAGAACAAAATTAGAAGGCCCTGACGAGGATGTCGAAAGCTAAGAAGGGGAGAGTTGTAAGTGCACAACCTTCAAGCCACAGAAATCACACATCACCCTCTTGACAAGCCACAGAAATTACATGTGACCCCTGAACAAATCTGGAAATCACCTGTGTGATCACAAAGCTGAGTCAAACAGAAGTTACAGCATACAAAGCTGAGTCAAACAGAAGTTACAGCATACAAAGCTGAGTCAATATGAAGTCATGGAACACAAGATTCATATAAATGGAATCTTACCAATCAAGAACAAATACATATATACTGAGCCCCGAGATGCATCGAAGCAGAACCAAAACAAATAACAACCACAACTTTCAAATACACAAATATGACCACTGAGATCTACAACTACATCCGCGCTGACATTTGGAATGCTATTGTCAACCAAGCTACACCCCCTCTGCCCCTCATAAATATCCATAGCCTAGCACTCCTCTACTTTGTGGAAGTCTGATGGAACACCCTGAACATGCTTAATGAGACCTACCGGATTGGACAAATCTCAAGCTACTACTAGATCAGCCGCCTCCTAGAAGACATGGTCGAACACTACCATGATACAGACATTACCCAGATGTCTCAACACCAGAAGCTCATTGCCTGCAAACACTGAGAACTCTTCTATGAGTACAGCACCTTTATTCTCCGCCTCCGAGTTACTATCAGCGAAATGGTTGCTACTCTGTCCTATGGCCAAATCGATGACATAATACAAGAACTCAACTACAAGTATCTCGAATATGTTCAGACTACCGACAGAACCATCCCACACCCCAATGACCACATCCTGCAAATGCCCCAAGTTGGATATGCCATGAAGGACATCTATGATATAATCCACTTTGATGAGGACAAAGCAGAAGACAATGATCCCTCTGATGCCAACATGACCTCAAGCCAAGAATCTCTACCAACCCTGATCACACTGCCAACCTTACCAATGAACTTACAATAGTTCATAACCACCTACAAAACTTATTGGAACAATGACCACTGGCACGAATACCAATCCACATTCACTCCCGATTACTTCAACTACAATGAAAAGACTGGAGAACACAACCTATACCTCCAGACAACCCTTGAGACTGAACCAACCACCCCACCACTCGAGTACGAGTGACATGAACTATAGCCACCAGCATACTACAATCCCGTGACTCATAGGCTGTAATCTACAGAAGGTATGCAGACAGTGAATCTGATGAAAATGAAGATGATGTACTACTTCTTCACCCCCCAACACCTTATCCAGCATATGAAACAGATGATGCTATCCTGTGGGATAGAGATGAAGTTCCAATGTATTATTATCTCAGCCAATAAGGAGAAGTAATCCACAAACTACTCTTCCTAGATGACTACTTCATTAGAGATGATGTCATCGATGGTGATGTCATCAAAGACTATCCAGACAGTGCCTAAACCTATAAATAGCTTAGCAGTTATAGTATAGTTAGATTAGCCTTGTACGACGTGACTGTGAACTGACTCAGCAGTCAGATGATCTCTTGATATATCAGATCACCCTTGTACTATATGACTGCATTCTGACTCAGTAAAGCACTTAGTGCTATATCCATATCTAGCATAGTCCAGATAGCCCCTCACTAGTATAATACCCCCTCCCTCAGACCTCAGAATCTCAGACTTAAATAGACTCGAACACACAAGAACATTTCTGAATACTTTCCCACAATATCCCTTCACACAACTACTCCTAATATAGTAATATCATGAATAGCCAATAAACCTATTTAATAACCCACAAACCACTCTTAAGTAAATCTGCTCCCCGTTAGGTCCCACTCCTAACTCCATTATGAAATTTCTTAATTAGGTATTGTCTGCAGCGATATGCCAATTCAACTAAGCTGGTCTTAGTTTCTTGAACTTCCTGAAATACGGAAAATCCTGAACATCTAGAACTAGTCCGAAAAAGGACTTTGGTTGAGACGTCAACCTGATCTTGAAATCAATAAGCATAGAGGACATACTCCATATGAAATTGATCTTGACCATAAGAAAACAGTCTTCCAGAATATCCAGAACTTCTAGAAAACCCTTCCAGAACTACATAATGGTTACCCTAAAAAGCAACCCTCTTACAGGAAAAATAGATGAGACTTCTAAGAGAAATTGAAATCAGGCAATATAGTCTTCAAGTTCTTATATAAGTTTGTCAAAGTTTCAAGTGAGATTGTCTATATTATCTAGTTGGTCTGGCTGTATTAGATCTCTTAGTAATAAGTCTGCTAGTACTTCTGATATATTTACAAGCTGTAACCTTAGTAACTGAGCTAGTAGTAGTGAAGAGTTTGTACTATACTGATCTCT
>RBNI01006707.1:0-11053 GCA_003990745.1 Jimgerdemannia flammicorona | reverse complement strand
GCATGCATAAACGCATTGATAAAATTTCTTGACGTGGCTTCGTTGTTTTGGATGTTGCCATCGAAAGCTTCAAAGATGATCTTTAAGGTTTGGATAAACCAAGCCTTTTGAGAGTCGGTGAACGGAACTGGATTATCCTTAAGAAGTTTTTCTTCGGTAGCATGGAGCATGAATTCGTTAAAACAATTTATACGCTACTATACCAAAGGCTGATTCATATAAAGACATCACGAAAATAATTCAGCATTCTCACATGATTCTAGTGCATTCGCAGAATGTTGCAGAACTCCAGAATGCCAGTACATTATGTGAATAAGAATGCAGATTATATGGACCAGAATGTGGCAGAACCAGAATGCCGGTACATTATGCGAAAGAGAATGTAGCAGAACCAGAATGCATCCAGAATGCCAGTACATTATGCGAATGAGAATGCAGATTATATGGACCAGAATGTGGCAGAACCAGAATGCATCCAGAATGCCAGTACATTATGTGAATGAGAATACAGATTATATGGACCAGAATGTGGCAGAACAGGAATGCACCAGAATACATCCAGAATGCCAGTACATTATATGAATGAGAATGCAGATTATATGTACCGGAATACTCAGATTTCTAGAATGTGGTAATGTTAGAATGTAGTAGGCCAGAATGTATCAGAATGTACAGTATATCTGATATATCTAGATATACTAAAATCCAAATTTTTATTGTTATATAATTATTAGATTATTAGAGAAAAAATAATGAATGAAATAAAGCTATAAATGAATTGAAAGCATATGTCCCAGCTGAGTGCAAAGTGATGATGACAACTAAGTGCAGAATGGTGATGATAGATGATGGATTACAGATGACTAAGGGTAGAGCAGCAACAACCAAGAGCAGAATGACAATGAATGATGACTAAACCCAGCAGTGATTAAGCCCAGAGCAGTGCAGAATGATGACAATGAAGCACAGAGGACAATGAACAATGACTTAGTACCAAACCTGTAGTAGGTCCATCATATGTTATGAATAAGGTGCATAAGTGAGAGTGAGACTGATGCCCACTACAGCAACATCAAAATTGGTATAGGCAACAAGAGAAGAGAGTCAGGATATCTAACATTTAATTTGATTTCTTTGCATACTTTGGAAATGACATCAATTCACGATTGACTGCCAAGCCCACATACCTAATGAGCTTCAAGAATACCTTCTTGAGGGTCATCTGGCTGATTTCCCAAGTGTTGACAATCTCCACACCACTGGTCTTGGACTCGAGCCACTTGACAAATTCAGGGATAAGATGGATGGAGCTGAGTGGGAACTGGTAGATGAGAGTGCCAGTGGAGTCATCCTTGATAATGGAGTCATCCTCAATAACGGCCTTGGGATGTAATGCTTTAGCTGGTCCGAGTTCTCTTGTGCCATTATGATAGAGATACAGTAACCTGAATTGAATTGCCAAGGGCACTGTGTGTGGGGGGTGCAGATGGTATAAATGTAGCATATTGATGTAGCATATTGCAAAAAAAAAAAAAAAAAAAAAAAAAAAGGATTCTTTTATAGTAACAAATGATAATAAATAAAAATGGAAGTGCATCATCTATATTGAGCATTAAACCAATTCAAAAACATAACGGCACCAATCTATAATAATGTCATGAGTAAAGCCATTGCTACCTACTAATATGATCACCCTGCCTCTTGAAGTTCTTAATAAATGACCAAACATGATGATGGTTCATGGGGTCTATACCTAGCATAAAATAGATATACATATCATTCATTATCCCATAACTCCTCTTAAAATAAAAAGTCATCCAACTATATACCAGTCATCAGCTTATCCAAAAATACAATTTTGGGATCACCCAGAGTAGCAATGACCATAGACAGGCAACCATAGACAGGTGACCATAGACAGGTGACCATAGACAGGCAACCATAGACAGGCAACCATAGACAGGCAACTATAGACAGGCAACCATAGATAGGTAATGCTTCATACTAAACCAAAAATAATAATCATATCACAGTCAATGCAAGCTGACACAATAGGACAAAATGCACATCCAATCTGACCACACCAAGTTAATTCAACTCACTCTCCACTGTACATTCTAGCTACTGTACTTGATGTTCCATAACTGCATGGCCCTAAGCTGATCCTCCATGAGTATAGCAATCTCAGCCCTCAGAATGTTCTTAATGTCAGCATACAGCTCAATGTACTGAAATAGACAAAAAGGCTGGCAATCCA
The DNA here is from genome assembly GCA_003990745.1 of Jimgerdemannia flammicorona. Lineage (NCBI taxonomy): Eukaryota > Fungi > Mucoromycota > Endogonomycetes > Endogonales > Endogonaceae > Jimgerdemannia > Jimgerdemannia flammicorona. The sequence continues at coordinate 8,796 of RBNI01006707.1, read as the reverse complement.
TTAATAATTCTCCACATACTTTGATGCCATGATATAAACATGCAATGATATGTCAGCCAATCCACCAAAGAAGAACTCCTTGTATATATATATACCTCCTTTGCACTCAAGTCCATAAACAGTATAGACAGATACCCACAATCTTACAGATGGAGTTCATGCATACACTTAGGCCATAAAGGAGGGTGTCACCAGCCATGACTGGGGTGAGGTCAGATCCTGGTTAGTCAATATGCAATTTACCTAAAAGATGATCCTGTACCGTTTTGGCCCAGCAGTATAAGCCTATATTGATGTATAATTATGAAATGGTCAGTACAATCTAGCTAAAACACCAACATACAAGAAATAATATTATCAAACAGATAAGAATACACAGCTTGCCCTCCTTGAGCATTAAGCAAAGGTCATTGACAGAAACCTTGTCACAGGGGTTGTTCCTGAAGAAGGAGGTATGGTAGACCTTGTGCAGGTTCATGATGTGCAGGGCCACCTCACAGGCTGCGAGAGGTGATTGAATGAGAGAGCTATTTAGCCTGTGATCATTTTGGAACTGCTGAATACATGGGCAAACCTAACAGTAGCAGAGTATTCCTATTAAGATTGAATGTGGCCTCCCTATCCCTTGCAATGTCACTGTCTTCTCCAACCTGTACCCATACAAAATCAAAAAGAAGAAAAATTATATCAGAAATTCAACCAAACTCTGGAACTACTCCAACCTCAACCCCTACTACACTCACCATGGCCTGAACCCCACCTGTCTCCCTCAAAACTTTCGTGAGCCACTTTTTGACACCAAGGTTTCTCTTGCTAAATCTAATGCCCCTAAGTGGAAGGTAGGAATGGAAAGAAGGGGCTCTTGTACTGTCTGAACTCATTGGGATTTTATCAAGGCACCTTTTTGGGCATATTTCATTTCATAAGTGAATGTTAAAAAACATAATTCCTAAAGTCCCCTAGGAAAAAAAAAAAAAAAAGTGTGGACGACCCACCAAGTCAGAAAGCCATAAAAGAATATGTTCATGATCATCTAGTACCATGAGGTGGCACATGTATCAAATAAAATAAAAAGGAATAGAATCATCAAGGCAGATAACCAGACATGACATATATTCTATAAAAAATAAAATAAAATAAAAGAGTGGTATAATTGCTGAGGCAGACCAGCCAGACATGACATATAACCCATCAAATAAAATAAAAAGGAGAGGGATGGTTATCAGGCATCAGTCACAGAGACATTCACCAACCAATAATAAAAAAAAAAAAAAAAAAAAATAAGTAGGATGGCCATAAGGCTTCAGTCACAGAGACATTCACTGATCAGATAAAATAATAGAATGGTCATCAAGCTTCAGTCACAAAGACATTCGCTGACCAGATAATAAAAATAAATAGAATGACCATAAGGCTTTAGTCATAGAGACATTCACCAACCAGATAAAATAATATAATAGTCATCAGGCTTCAGTCACAGAGACATTTGCTGACCAGATAATAAAAATAAATAGATAGTCATAAGGCTTCAGTCACAGAGACATTCACCAATCAGATAAAATAATAGAATGGTCATCAGGCTTCAGTCACAGAGATATTTGCTAACCAGATAATAAAAATAAATAAAATGGTCATCAGGCTTCAGTCACAGAGACATTTGCTGACCTGATAATAAAATAAAATAAAATAAATAGAATGGTCATAGGCTTCAGTCAAAGAGACATTCACTGACCAGATAATAAAATGAAATAAATAGAATAGTCATAAGGCTTCAGTCAAAGAGATGTTCGCTGACCAGATAATAAAATGAAATAAATAGAATGGTCATCAGGCTTCAGTCACAGAGATGTTCACTGACCAGATAATAAAATAAAATAAAATAGTCATAAAGGGTTCGGTCACAGAGGCTGGTAGCTCAAAAACTCACCCTGCACTATGGCTGCCTGTAAGGCCTGGTTGGTGGAGCTTGCAGCACCAGATGCTAGGGTAGGGTTGGCTGTTGATTGTTGTGCATATGGCTATGACCTGGTTGGTCATCTGGGCCTCAGACATGGCTGTGGCGCATGGGTGGCTTGTATGTTCTAGAGGTGGTGAGGGACGTGACATGGCTGTCTTGGTGGATTGGGAGGCCTTGCAAGTGTTGAGGATGCCGATGAGGAGGTCTAAAGCACCACACGATTTTTTCATCCACCATTCATGTAAAGCAAAGAGAGAGGGATGAGGGATGCATAAACAGAGATACAAACAACTAATTGCTAAGTGGGCGTCATACTCAGAACCCACATGCCAGAGACTGGCTGTGAGAGGTCCCCTCCAGAGAGAACAGATGTGTGACAGTAGCCTCATAACCCAGTTGGCACAAGCCAGCACAAAAGAACTACTCTGAACCTTGTTATTTTTTAGCTGTCATGGGAGTGTATTGAAATGAGCAGCAGAGTATGGCATCGGAGTGAGCAGTGAGGTATATTGGATCAGGGTGCTTGGTCTGTTATGGACACTCAAGATCAGTGGCTGTTGTTGTATGTGTTGAAAAGAGAAGAAAGGAAATAAGTTCCCAGCTCCTAGTTTCCAATATAGTCATTTCAAAATATTTTCTGAATGAATGAGCCAAGAAGCGAAGACACAACCACTGTAGTATATTTATGGCAAGGTGACCTTGTGGCAGTGAGATGATTACTTGAGTTCATCATTACCTTTGTATGTAGAGTGGGGCTTGAGCAGGGAAGCAATCTCATTTTGAGAGAGATAAAGAGTAGTGTGGTGATGCCAAGACCTATTTCATTATAAGAGCATGTGGCAATGGTTGGCCATTGTAATTTGCTAGTTCATTTTTTCATTTTTCCGGAATTGGTGGAAATGAAAAAAATGGTCACAGAAAAATAGAAAAAATAAGAAAAATAAAAAATATTTTACAATACTAGAGATAACTATGAACGTTAATATATGGCATATTGTTACATTCTCTTTATTTAGACATATTTCAACTTTAAATCTGCTAAGTATTTGTCTATGAGATATGAGAGCAGCATAAGTGTCAAAATAATAAAGAAAAATGTTATACTGTTGAAGCCTGATAGTCTATTGGTCAGCTTATATTCAAGCCTGCTAACCATATTTGCCAGGAACTGTTGATATGATAATCGTTTTGTTATATAATCATAAATACATATCATCTGACAATTTCAGTTTGCTTGCCACCCCTTTGTTATTTCTATATGCTAATACTTTATAAGGAGTATCTTGATATGATCGCAATTATTGCATATAATAAAGAAAATGATGGAGAGACATAGATATAAATTGTAAGATAGAAAAGACACATATTTGCAAAGTTGCTACTATTCAATATAGCCACAAGATTTGTTTTGCCAAATACTGCTGACATAACCTACATAGATGAGATTATTCATCATGATAGGGAATTTCATCTGGATACTCCTCAAACTCATTATCTGAATGATTGCTAATAATGGATTCATCAACTTGAGCTTGTGCTTGGTGTGATTTGTGAAGAAGTTGATCCCAATTGATTTTGCCATGGATGTCTGCTATATTGATCTGGCGGATCCAGTCCTTGTATTTAGGAGCCCACTCAGCCTCAGTGAACTTCCTGAGTCCATGTGCCTTGATGAGATATTCAAGCTATGCCAGAGAGCAAAAGTGAGATAATGGGTTTGAGGTTCAATAGAGCAATAATCAGTAATAGTATTTCTAAATTGAATATTATTAGTACTTACCAAAGTACAAATTACAGCCAGCAGAGGAACATCGAGTTGGTTGTATACATCAGTCATAACAGCAGGAATTCGAGCATTAGGACTAATAAAAAGGATGCTGATAGTATGAATGATGTAAATGCTATGGAATTTGTTAGTATATTTTCTCATCTGATCATCACATTTATATATGAAGGTCTGGTCAAGATATTTGATTTAATAATGATACTGTAAGGCAATTTGATTGGAAATTGTTTTTGCTGCCTCCAAATGTTACTTCTTATTCATCTTTTGGTAGTCTGATAGCTGCAGTGGAATGGTGATGTTGAATGTTATGTCAGAAAATAAGACTTCGATCTTCTTGATAAGCTGCTCCTTTAGATGTCCATGATTTAAGAGTAAGACTTAACAAAGCTATAGTAAAATAGAGGTTTGAGAATTAATATCTAATATTTTAAATAGATAGAGATTTATATTGATCAAGACTCTGATCTTCTGATAGATAATGTCATTTGGATCATTGTCATGACAAAATCCAAATTGTGCCATAATCCCCCGAAGTAAATCCTCATGGACTCTGCCAGTAATAGTTGGATAGAAATCAGTATGTACTTGATGAATTGCCAGTTGGTTTGTCACAGTAATCCAAGTTGTATCTGATAGCTTAAAATTAAGCTTTAGATCAACAAGCTTGTAGCTAGAATTAAGAAAGTAAGAAAGTGAGAAAATGAAAAAAGTGTGAACATTAATCAATGAAATGAATTATCATGAATTTTAATTACATATATGCAAATCTGTGAAAGCTTCTTCTGTTTTATAGCATGATGTAAAATGGTATATTGTGAGTCTGTTGCTGTAATGGTTAAAGCTTGGCCACATATCAGCATTGTTGTACTTTGAGTTATATTGTCCATCTCATTGTTAGTCTCATACTCATCCCAGTCGTCATTCTCATCAGCATCAGGTTCTTGATATAGCTCTGTCCTGGGCTTCTTCATAGGTATTGTTACTACTTTAGATCTGATGGTATTGGGAAGACATTTGCATGGAGTGCAAATGAGAGACTGGTCCTCCATGTCTTCATTGTCAGTCTGCAAGATAGTGGAGTCAGCAGGTTTGTGATTGTCATATTCTTCATGCAAGATTGGCTCTGTCCTGGATGTCTCAGTAGATATCACCAATATTTCAGAATTTGGAAGTTTATGTAGAGTGTGAATAAGGGGCTAGTCCTCTGTGTCTTCATTATCAGCTTGAGAGACAGTGAAGTTGACAGATTTAGCCATTTTCTTGCCAGACTTCGCAGGAATCATAGTGAGGCCAGTGTTCTTATTCTCTTAATCTACAGTAGTGGTGACTTTGGTATTACTCAGTATAGAGACTAGCTGAGAATTTGCACTTTGTTTGACTAGAGCATTTGATGTCCTTCAAGTATAATAGACAATACTTGGGGTAGAACAGCACTTTCTGGTTATTGAGGACATTGTGATAAGCAGAGTCTTGTTGCCTGTCAATGGAAATATCTATTATCAGTGAGAGTTCTTGTCAGGTAGAGGATTCTTATTGAGTAGAGGGTTCTTGTTGAGTGGAGAGTTCTTGGCGAGTGGAAAGTTCTTGTCAGATAGAAGGTAGAGGTTCTTGTCAGTAGAGGGTTCTCATCAGTAGAGGGTTCTCATCAGTAGAGGGTTCTCATCAGTGGAGGGTTCTTGTCAGTAGAGGGTTCTCGTCAGTGGAGGGTTCTCGTCAGTGGAGGGTTCTCATCAGTGGAGAGTTCTTGTCAGTGTTGAGTTCTTGTCAGTGGAGGTTCTTGTCAGTAGAGAGTTCTCATCATGGAGAGTTTTCGTCAGATTAAGTGGAGGGTTCTTGTCATGGAGAGTTCTCATTAGATCAAGTGGAGGGTTTTTGTTAGAGGTCAAGTGGAGGGTTCTTGTTGGGTGGAGATTAAGTAGAATGTTCTTGTTGAGTAAAGGGTTCTTGGCGAGTGAAGGGTTCTTGTCAGATGAAAGATGGAGGGTTCTCATCAGTAGAGGGTTCTTGTCAGTGGAGGGTTCTCGTCAGTGGAGGGTTCTCATCACTGAAGGGTTCTCATCAGAATACAAGCTTGACTCAGCCACTATAAATAATATATATATATATGATAGATGAGGTAATGATAAAGCATATTCCACTGATGAGTCTCTTCTGCTCATTTAGCTCATTTATCTACTTTTAACAATCTGTGTGACTGGTGAGTCACACAAACTGCATACCCAATTCAGTAAAGAAGATTGCTGCCAGAATGATGCTTGGAACTGTTATCCAGTAATACAAGTAAATCGCTGACCAAGAATGACACCTGAATTAGTCAAAGCAACTGACATACCCACAGAACTTCCTTTCTGAAAACTTCTCTGCTGACAGGTAGTAAGACTCCACTGTCAACCAACCTTCAACACCTCTGCAGACAAGACTCTCTGCTGACAAAAACCTCATCTCTTCCTCCTCTTATCTGAAGTGGATTTCATTTTCACTAATGACACCTCCCCACTGCTGTCACCAGCTTTATTACAGTTGTTTTGGACTTTTACACCTTTTCTGGTTCCACTATCTCTCTCTCCATCTTCCTCTTCTTCAGTACAGATTCGGTTGGACCCTCCCCACCATTGTCACCAGCTTCATAACAGTTGTTTTGGACTTCTTTACCTTTTCTGGTTCCACTATCTCTCTCTCTACCTTCTTTTTTGGTACAAATCATACCATAACCTTCACTTTTTATAAATAAGCCCTTTTGTTGCCTGATTTATGCAAGGGTCTTTGTTAGGAAAGAAGGCCTTACCAGACATCTAGAGGATTCTCATGTACACAGTCAGTGCTCAACTCTGGAATCTAGTAATTCAACCATAGTTCACCATCAGCATCTATCTGAATACTCCTTAATAATCAATGATAGCAGAGATGTTAATTCAGATATTGAGGTCAAAATTAAACCAACTGGTAATGAGAATCAGGATAATAACTATCCAGACAATGAGAATGAGGAGCAGGATAATGAGGACCAGGACAATGAAGATCTGGACTATAAGGATCTGGATGATGATAACAAGAGTGAGTCTGAGACTACATCTGATATCAAAATATTATCTAATACTCCTGGTGGTGAGGATGCTGAAGACAGTGAAGATTTTGATAACACAATAGCCACTACAGTTGAAATTTTTCATCACAATAAAGCTAGCTCTATATATAATCTTGATGAGGAGGAAGAAGATGGTATCTCTTTTTAATAGAAACTCAATAATAACCCCTTCTATCCCTGGCTAAATGAAGATGAACTCTGGCTCTCCAATCTTTTATTTAAAAATGTTTCATCTTCAGTTGCCAACAAAATTCTAGCAGTAATTGAAACTGGTAGATTAACAACAAGATCGCCAATTCATTTCAAAAATATACGTGAGATACATGCCATTATTGACAAAGCTGTAGACATTGTAAAAATGGTGAGTTATTTATATATATTTGATTTGTTATCAATATGAGATATTTATATATATATAATTTTCCAATATAGCCATTCTATAATAAAATATAGAACATTGCACATAAAAATGAAGCTTGGACAGGGGATTACACTCTCTGGTATCGGAATCCAATAGATGCTATTAGGAAGCTGTTCTCCAACCCTCTTTTCAACAGTCATATGTCCTTTGCTCCAGAGAAATATTATGATATAAATCAATATCGTCAATACTCAAAAATTCACTAGAGCAATCTCTGGTGGGAATTACAGGATCAACTTCCTGAGGGCAGCACTGTAGTACCTATAATTCTGGTGATTGATGAGACACAAGTGAACTTACTTAGTTGAAAGAAAGTGCATCTAATTTATCTTACCATTGGCAATATCAACAAAGCTCAGTGATGTACCTACTCAAAGAATAGATATATTATTATTGGTTATCTTCTATCTCTTGAAGGTAGTGGACCAGAGAAGAATAAGTCAGCATTCATAGATGCAAAGCATCTATTATATCATACAGCCATATTCTTCATTCTTGAATATCTGAAGATTCCAGGAAAAACAGAAGTGATGATGAAGGGACCTGATAGCAGAAATTGGTGGTACTTTTCAATAATTTGGGCATTTCAAGTTGACTATTCAGAGGCATATCAACTGTGTCTTATTCACCAGAATACAAATTGTCCTTGATACATGACAAAATATAAAGAATTTAGTAACCTTTCTATTATACTAACACTACGAATAGTTGAGAGAATGAAACAAGTTATTTCTAGTACAAATGCTTTACGAGCTGTTGGAAACCATCAAGATGCTGAACAGGAGCTTAAGACTAATGGACTTATTAAAATTACTAATCCTCTCTGGAATCTCCCTCATATCAACATATACATACATATAATACTATTACACCTGATCTTCTTTATCAAGTTAAAAAAGAAGTATGGGAATATATTATTACTTGGTTTAAACTTCCAATTCAAACTCAATATGGTGATACATAGCTTACTACTGCTTATCTCACTGAATTTGATACTCATTTCTCTCTCATTCTATGTTTCTATGGTCTCAAACATTTTCTATATGGTATTTTACAACTTTCACAAACAACTGCTTCAGATGAAGTCATCTTTCACCAGTATCATTCAGGTGATACAAGACTCAGACAACACTTTTCAACAATGACTTCAAGTATTGGTACTATCAAGATGACGAGCAACATGCATTCTAGTGAGTGTACTGGGCAGGGGGGCCCCAGTGCCTTTGACTGGCAATATGTGGGGGGGGGTCATGGTGCTGGTATTAGCATGCTGAGTGCTTTGATGAGGGGATGTGGGGCCAGGGGTGGTGGCAGAGGAGGTACAAGGCCACATGGAGAAGAGAGGATGACCTTTGTGGACAAAGTCAGGATGGAAAAGCAGGTGACTGGACTAGATGGCTGGCTGGAACTGGGGAAGGCAACTGCTGACATGAGTAGCAAGGAGGCCTCTCCTCTGGGGGGACAGCATAGTGGGGCTGGAGGTGTAGGGGCTGGGGCAGTGACTGTTTTTTTTTTTTTTTTTTTTTTTTTTTTTTTTTTTTTTTTTT
>RBNI01006706.1:0-11053 GCA_003990745.1 Jimgerdemannia flammicorona | reverse complement strand
GGGGGGAGTCGCCGGAGGTTGGTGGACTGCATATGTATCAAGAGCGAGGGGAGAGTTCGGGTAGTAGGTGGTTGGGTTGTCCTTCGGAAGGGTGCGAGGGTGGGTGGGGAGGGGGATCCGAGGGGCATAGGTTAATTGGGGGTGGGTTGTATGTATTATCTATAGAATGCGCGTAATAAAGGAAGTCCAAGGGACTATAAAAAAAAAAAAAAAAAAAAAAAAAAAAAGGATATTACTCTATTGCTTTTGAGTATCATAAGCTGGTCCTGACTAAATAAAAGCTAACCACCTATAAGAAGAAACTACTGGCAATAATATATACACTAGACCACTGGTACATAATACTATTTAGAAGATATTGAGTTTGATGTCATTACTGACCATCAATCTCTCAAATATATCAATACCCAACCTACTCTGTTATGTTTATAAGTCAAGTAGAGCCTCAAGCTTCAAATCTTCAACCTGATGATCATCTATAAGTCTGATAAGACACTTATAGTATCAGATGTCTTATCAAGATACCCAGACTTTATCACAATTATACCAGTTATCTTGATATCAGAATTTCTAGACCAAATTAGGCAAGCTTATAAAAAAGACACAGTTACTACTAGAATTCTTCTGAATGAGCTCAAGAATATATATACTATTGAGAACAATCTGATCTATTATTAAAACTAAGTTTATCTATCTGAAAACATAAATCTATATTATAAGGTTTTGCAAGAGCACTATAACTCCCCTCTTGCCAGTCACCTTGGAATCAAGAAGACTATCAAGAACATCCAACACTACTATTATTAACCAAGTATGATCAAGGAAATCAAGAACTATATTATTAGTTATAATCTATATTAGTATAATAAGTCTGTTGATTAAGTACTAGCTGGTTTACTATAACTACTACTAATTCCCACCAAGAAATTTGAGTAAGTTACAATGAACTTTATAACTCAACTGCTATAAACTCAATCTGATACTAATACTATTATTATATTTATTAATCATTTGATCAAGACTATAGTTGCTAAACCAACCATTACTAATACTACTGTACCTAAGATTGTAAGAATCTTCTTCAAGTCTATCTTCTATCACTATGGCTTGCTATGAGTAATTGTCAGTGATCATGACCCCAAGTTCACTAATAAGAGAGATTAAAATATGTATTATTATATAAAAGAATTAATTTAAATATTTTTTATTTTACATATTAATATATTTTAAATTTGAAATAATTTTTTTTTTTTATTACTAAATTTGGTTGTGATATAGTTTAAGAGATAAAATAGTAAAGTCAGATAATATATTCTAATTAAGCAGTTATCAATTTGATTATTGTGGGTCGCTTATCCTCGTGACGTCATCTCTGCACGTGAATCGTTATTAGCCTAGGCAATTGACACATGGGAATGAAACCTTAAGATGTGTGCATGACCAGCATACGTAACCTACTTTTTTTTTTCCAGTATCACTTGACAGCCCTTCAATCGTTCGTCCGCCTCAGCTCAATCGGCATTCGTCTCAATCGTCTATCTCAATTGTCCATCTCATCTTAATCGTTCATCTCAATTGACTATGTCTCAATCATCCAACACAATCATCTGTCCGTCAATTGTCCTTCTCAATCGTTCGTCTCAATCGTCCGTCTCACCAACGTATTCCGCCTATCGTCGGAGTTGCCACCTGTATTCAGTCTTATTTTATTGACTTTTTTTTTCATTTATCGCTGATCATCAGACCTGATTTCAGTAAACCTCATAGAATTGAATTAATCCCGGTAGGATTAATAGTCACAAAATGAAGTCACATAAAATTTCCCCTGTACCCTGGTGTACCCTGTTCAGCTGAAACCCCCAATAAACCAATAAACCCCAATAAACAGATTAAACTGAACCCACTGATTTGATTGGCGCTTCAAACTATATTTCCATCCATCGCAAATTCCGTGAGAAGACCGCCGCTTGCTTTCGCTCCAGCTCCATTCACTATGCGCCAACAAAACCCAAGAAACTTCTCCTACGATAAATCTGTCCGCCATCCCGTCACCTTCACCGATCCAAAAGGTAATAGGATCCAGCTCAAAGTCATTAGCGACACTGTGGTGCGTGTTCTCCACACGGCCCCGAACCAATTCGACTACACCTTAGCCGACGACAACACTCCCCCCGTCTTTGATGCGCACGTCGAAGATGGCGAGAAGAGACTCGTCCTCGAGACGGGCGCGCTGCGCGCTGTCATCAATTTCAATAAGGGACTGGATATTGCGTGGTACCCACGGGCCCACCCTGGCAGCCCACCGCTGCTAGAAGACCTACCGAACCGTGCGTATCCCGCGGACCCGGCCACGGGCGCCGTATGGCACTACCTGAAGCAGCGTCCGGACGACGCGTATTACGGTCTTGGGGAGCGCACCGGAGATCTGAATATCAAGGGCCGCAGGTTTAGGCTTGAGCGCCTGGATTGCATGGGCTACGACGCGGAAAAGACGGATCCCCTCTACAAGTTCTCTCCGTTCTACATAACGTTATCGAAGGACACTGGGTTGGCCCATGGGATCTACTACAATAACATATCGAAAACTACGGTGGATCTGGGAAACGAAATTGACGCGGTGGGTATATGCGAGTGGCTTTTTACCAGTGGATACGGTACTTGCCCCAACATTTCATGTTGACTTATTGCTATTTTTCCCTACTTCCAGCTGTGGGGCCCCTACCGCTACTACCACGCCGAAGCAGGCCCCCTTGACTACTACATCATCTTCGGCCCTTCCGTCCAAAACGTAATCGAAGGATTTTCCTCCCTAGTAGGCAAGCCGGAGCATCTGCCTCCGCGGTACTCGTTCGGCTACCTTGCTTCCGCCATGGGCTACGCCGAAGCGGAAAACGCGCAGGAGCTCCTCGAAAACTTCCCCGAACGCTGCCGCCGGCACGAAATCCCCTGCGATGGTCTCCACCTATCGTCGGGCTACACTGTCACTGAGGACCGCAAGGTGCGCTGCGTTTTCACCTGGAACACGAAGAGATTCCCTGACGCTAAGCTCCTGATGGCGAATCTCAAAGATGCCGGTATCCACGTCTTCGCCAACATTAAGCCCTGGCTTCTCGAAACCCACCCGTACTACGGTGAACTCAAGAAGCTCAAGGGCTACATCTGGAATGACGAGGACGACGTACCGGGTGAGGTAATGCAGTGGAGTGCCGGCGCCGGCGAGTCCGCGAATTGCGCCTACGTCGATTTCACGAGCCAGGAGGGCTTCGACTGGTGGAAGCGAAATGTGAAGAACCAGCTACTCGACTACGGCCTGGCGGGGATGTGGAATGACAATAACGAATTCACCATGCTCGACGACTCCTTTTCGTTCGCGAACCAGGTCAAACCCGCTGCAGACTTACATCGACCGCTCCCCTCTCGCCGAATGGAATCGGGTCGGGTCGGTACACCGTTGCAAACCCTACTGATGGCGCAGGCCTCATACGAGGCCATGCTTGAACACGCGCCTGGCCGGCGGCCTTTCGTGATTACGCGTTCGGCGACACCGCTCATTCACAGGTACGTCGCGCAGACCTGGAGTGGCGACAATTTCACCAATTGGAAGACTGTCAAGTTCAATATCCCGATGGGTATCTCTTCCGGGCTCTCCATTTTCCCCGGAGGCTATGGACACGACGTAGGTGGTTTCGCGGGCCCTAAACCGGACCCAGAGCTTTTCGTGCGCTGGGTGCAGAACGGGATCTTCAATCCGAGGTTCTGCATCCATTCGTGGAATTCCGATAACACTGTCACCGAACCATGGATGGTAGGTTGAAACTCTATCGACAGCCCATTACGAGCTCCTCCACATCACGAGTTAATCATTTCCTATTTAAACGATGTACGTCCAGTATCCCTCCGTCCTTCCAACGATCCGCTCCTCCATCCAATTTCGCTATCGCCTCATCCCTTACATCTACTCCCTCTATGTCGAGTTCCACCGCACCGGACACCCGATTCTCCGGCCACTCTTCTACCACTTTCAACACGACCGGGCCACATACGACCAATCCTTTGACTTCATGCTCGGGCCTTCCTTACTCGTCGCTTCCGTCTTCGAACCGGGTGTCACCTCCCGCAAAGTTTACCTGCCGAGGGACTCCAACTGGTACCATTTCCAAACCGGTCGCTATTGCCCGGGCGGGCAAGAAGTCGAGCTTTCTGCCCCGCTCGAGGACTCGCACTCGCCGTTCCTGGTGCTCGAGGGCTCGCTCCTCCCATTCGGCGGGGAGGTCAGGCGTCATGTGGGCGAGGGGCCGGACGACGAGCGGGTTGTGCGGGTGTACCCAACGCGCAGCCATAGTGACGGCGCGGAGCAGCATCACGAGACGAGGTTCGAGGCGACGCTAGTCGAGGACGACGGCGTGTCGACGGCCCACACGGAGAAGGGCGAGTACGCCGAGTTGAAAGTGTGGGCGACGTGCGATGCGGAAACAATCAGGGTAGGCGTAGACATCGTGCACGCCCAGTATCGGCCTGAATATGACCGCGTGTGGTTCGTTGTCGCCGTAGATGGCGAGACGAGGAGGCTGGTCGCCGCGGCCTGCGGGGCCGAGACCAGGGTGGACGCACAGGGGAGGACCATGGTCGGTGTGCCTCTGGGGTTGTAAAATTCACTCCATTCAAATCTGTATCTAGGTGGGGACTCGCACACTGTGCCCGTAATTGAGTTTCTCAAATGATGGTAATGTTGGAAATGAAAGCTTGTCGTTCCGAATTGTCTTAATTCACCGTTGTCATCAGCATTATCAAGAATTGGTAAGAATAAGAGAAAATAGCCAGCACTTATAACAGTACCTGTTAAAGAACCTTTTTCTGGAATACGGCGAAGCTCAAACATGTCTGCATCGTTTCTTAATCCTTGCGATAGCATTTACGTGTCGCACCAAAGTAAAGAGGTCTATTCTTATTTTCCATCACACCATGTGCAAAATGTATTTGACTTGGTCATTTTCGCATCTGATACAACGGCGTTTATGGGTGTTACCCACTCGTTTCTGTAAAGGGGATGTTCATCTTCACATTATGGAATCCAAAAAACAATCTCGTTTATGCAAATAAAAATAAAGGGATGGCATCGTCACATTATGGAATCCAAGATGTAAAGGTGTTTATGTGTGTTACAGGCTCGTTTCCACAACGGGGACAAATATTATTTATAGCAGATGACTTGTAATTGGACGATATCAATCGTCATACCTGGCACACATCGTCCGTAGCCAGCTAGGTATAAGCAATAACACCCCTCGTCACCCAACGTCCGTCTCTTTCCGAAATGTCCTTTCAAGACCCAAATGTCGAAAAGCGCCTCAACGCACTACTCCCGCTCCTCAAGCCCTTCAATCGCCTGCGTCCTACCAATCGAAACCGGATAAACGTGTGGAAAGTCGAGTTCCCGGACCCTGGTAACACCATTCTAACGCATTTGAAGAGATTGGGCGTGGAGCAGCTGGAGAATCATGTATTCTGGCTCCCTCCTAGCCGGTTCACCAAGTTCGAAAAGCTGGCAGATGGTGGATTTGCGTCGGTGTGGGCTGGCACGGTTGAGAATAAGCACACCAAAGTCCATGAAGGGAACCGCACTACGACCTTTGCTTTGAAAGAATTAAAAGCGGCAATGGTACCCGAGGTGTGCAATGTTCTTCTTACCGATATTTTGCGCAATTTTGTTATTCGTGTAATTAGCTAAAACTTTCGCAATTTTCAGTTGGTCTTGAATGTTCTTTTCAACGACAACGGAACGTTTTACTTCCCAACCATCCCAGTCGTTGGCCTATCTCAGCATCCTCAGACGCAACAATACCTGATGGTGATGTGGTTGGCCACGAACGGTACTCTCGAGAATATGAAACTTCAGGGCCAGAACAACTGGTCTGACGTCGCCACCGTGGCTCGCCGACTCGCTGCCAACCTGGCCGATCTTCATGAGTGCGGCTTCAGCCACCGTGACCTGCATCCCGGCAACCTTGCGTTCATTGATTCCTTGGTCGAACCATTCCTGATCGATGTCGGCCTCGCGCAGTCAGTCGAGGATGACAACGAATGCGGCGGGGTCTACGGCCGTCTTCCATATCTTGCGCCAGAGGCCATGACCGGCCACGGGCAGACCCAAGCGTCCGATGTCTACGGATTTTCCACCTTGCTGTGGCAGTTCGTTGTGGGTGTCCAACCGCGATTGTGCGCCTCTCAAGCCATCAGATTTTTTCCGGAAAAATTGCGTGAGGAGCTGGTCCCGGGCGCCCCGCCACAGTTCAATAATATTCTCCGGAAATGCTGGAACCCTGACCCGGAAAAGCGGCCAACAATGGCGGAAGTCGAGCAGCTGATGTCCCAGTGGTTCAAACAGAGCGGCAAGCTTTACGAGAACAAGTTCACGCCAGAGACGTTGGCATTCATCGCGCGACGGCGATCCGAGTTTCAGCTGCAGGAATCTGAAAAAACCGAATGGAGCATGTGCGAAGGAAAATCGTCATCCAAGTATTTTACGGTGGTGCACCACAAGAGCCAGTTCCACTCGAAAGAGATGCTCCATGCCGTTTCTCGAGACATGTCTTTTACTACTCTCCCAGAATATAAAGAATTTGGTATGTAATTTTATAATCAGACGATAGTGCATGGTTTCAATACACGTTGTTGACATTTGGAAATTCTCTCATGTTTCTTCCACGCCATAAGCCTCACGCAGTCTTGATCTGTCCCAAGTAAACCTTGAGGCGATTAATGCTCTTGATAAACAAGGTAGGAATTGTTTGCCGAGTATCAAACATCAACCCTGACTCCGGGATGCACGCTGTTAAGGTTTCACATGCACCCAATCATTTCGCGCCTTCACACAGATGATTCTGAATTAATTACTGCGGCGCCTGATATACAAGGTGAGTATGGTATGCCCTCCGGTTATTAAAGTTGACGCTGCAAAAATTCACCCTGCTGACCTCTCAAATCAATCACCGCATTTCGATTCAAAGATCCCTATCCCGTCACAATTCCATCGGTGAAAATCTCGATAGTTGATTCGGAGAAATCGGAGCCTTCCTCTGGAATGGAAATCGGAGACATCGTTGATTTTGGTGTCCCGTTATCGCTGAGGCACAGGACAACTGGACGGTATTTAGCTGTTCTGGCCGACGATTCAAACTCGCTTAAGGTGAGGACTGAAATAAGGAAGAGTAGAAGACCTCTAGGATGTAAACTCAGTTTCTAGCCACGATGAAACAGAATGCTCGACATTTCGGATTTCACGTCGTTATACGCAATGAGTTAGATTCGACGCTTGCCTGGTCCGCTCTTATCACAATGGCTGACCATAAATCTAATTCTTCAGGTTTGCACCGCCGTCGACCCCCACACTTGGGTTGTCAATCTAGCCTGGAATAACTCGAATACCCCCCAAGTTCAGAACCACCATTGGACCAACGGAAGCCGAACTTGTTTCACCCACGTAGCCTCAGGGTTGACCTTGTGCGAGGAGCCCGGTCGCCTATCCCCCATTACAGGCCAGCAGGAGATCACCTGCAAACGGCTCTCGCGCTCCTCTCGCGCGAACCCGAAGGAAATGGCGGTGTTCGCGCCTCAGCCCTCGTACCGGAGGCCAACGGAGAAGGTCCCAGTGAGCGGGGACGTAATCAGATTCGGTGACAGTTGCATTTTCCGCACGTCCGAGCATCTGCACCTGCACAGCCATGCGAACAAACTATCAAACGGATGTAATGAGGTCATTATCGAATTATTTTTTAGTTTGAGTTTGTTTAAAGGTTTCGTTGTGAAGGTCATAGTGTCCAAAGGTTACATGCCAAATAATGACAATTTCGTCCTTTTTCCAGGTCTCTGCGTTAAACAAACGCGATGATGTGAATGATGAATGGGTATATATATTTGTTTATTCTAAAGCGCAGCATCTTCCCCTCGCTGTTTTTTTTTTTTTTTTTTTTTTTTCTTTTTCCTCTTTTACTAATGTAGACCTATTTCTTTGCAGACCATCCTTCCCGAGGTGGGGAGGATGATGCAAGGCAACCAAGGCTATTCTCACCCCAAGATCCTCACACTATGGGCAAGGGTTTCAAAGTGGCTGAACATATTGCTAGGAAGGAACTAAAGTATCATTCCTCGGTTATATAAATACCAAATATTCGAAAGCCCGGTAATATGGGTATCCGGGGGTTGAATCCGCGCAGTGTGGCTCCACGTAGTACGTACTTCAATAACCCATTTCAGCTTTGATAATAAACTCAAATAAACATTGCCATATTACAACGTTGGCTTGCTGTACTATTTCTATTTATTGCTAAAAGTTTTCGAATACATCTGTCGCCGTGGCTCACGATCTAATACCTGTGGAAGTTATAGCCATCCTTTCTATACTCTAAATGGTTATTAGGCGCTCTTATTTTAAAACAGCTTTCTATGACATGGTAGGAGTTTTGACAAGTCAAAACGTTCCGTATTCCATATGAAAGCATTTAACGAAGTTGTCTTTTCTGTTTTCGGGCGGTCGTACTCTTGGCGGCGGATGTCATCATATCAATATCCCCCGGGCAACGGCCGTGACATACTTGACAGGTATATGTATCGTCACGTAAGCGTGTCAATGCATCAATCAATGCAGAGGAGGAGCTATCAACAGGCCAACTGACTAGCAAACACGCGCGCTTATCATTCGCTTTCCTTCTCAAGACGAACTTCTGTGTTGTACTTTGTTAGACACCATAACCTAGCCACAGGCAGCGTCGGTGGAAACTCAAATGACGTGATGTCGCCTCTCTGACCACGGACAATGCCGGATGCCATCGGTCTAATTTACTGGCATATTCGTCACTGCAAAGCGTCAATACGATGTCAGAGTGTCCTTTATGCTTGGCCGTTATTGTGCTGAAGTCGTCTGCGTAGATGACATGCCGGAAGTTGGCGTACGGCGAGCTGCGCATGGATATCTTTTGGATTCCTGCCGGAAGTCGATAATGGCCCAGTGTTTCAGCGGTATGTTCGAGCTATTTAGCTAAATAGAAATCTGATATTATTTAAAAAAGAGTTAGGGTTAGTGTTGTGACGAACAGAAGAAGCAATTTAGGCGCTGTAAATGATGACATACAAATGATGTAAACCGAATTGGCGTAAAGTCACGTGGATTCATATCGACTTGTAATCCCAACACTCCCGCTCAAGGAGATATGTACGCCAAAACAAAAAAAGAATATCAACTGTATCCAAAAAAAAAGAATGCAAACTAGAATAAAAAGCAATGCATAACGCATGCAAAAAAAAAAACTAGAACTGCATATAACCCAGAATTACAACTATCTAGGAATTTTCGCGGGTTGAAAAGTGTTCCGTAATACCCGTATGACATGCACCGTAATACCTGCAGAAATGCATTATATGTAAAATGTATATATGGTACGAAAGGCGTTTGAGAGCCTGAAAAGTCTCATGATGTAAGAGATGTATTCCAGGCAGCCGTTCGTTGAGGTCGCCAGTCAGCGTCGTAGGAGTCGGATACCCGTATGCTCCCGCTTAATCCGATGCCATTGCTATAGCCATTGCTATCGTCGCGCCTTTGGAATGTATGTTGTTATTGGTGCTGGCTGTTATTGTTCCTAGTGCGGTGTGGCGTCATATGCTGTGTTGCACCGAAATCCATTCACCAGACGTTATCTTCGTTATCGTTGGCTGTATTCACGCTTTTGCTGAACATATGGTTGGTGGTACCCATGCTGTTGATGTTGGTGGTACCCGCGCTATTGACGGCGCTTATTGCTGTTGACGTCATCGCCACTTTTCGTCAGTGTAAAAGTGTTTTGCCAACCGGGATTCGTAGATGTCGAGTTGGCTGAATTGGCGGTGGAACTGCTCGTAGAACTGGCGGTAGAACAGGTGCTGGTTGTTTGCGCAAATGTTGCTTGCGCGGTAAATGCACCATTGTCAGTATAGTTCGTATGGCCGCCACTGTAGTTCCCTTTCCACGTCGTTGTCATTCTTTTTGCGGTATTCCCGCTCGCGGTATCCATATATCCCACAATAATTGCGGTTACCTTCAAACGGTTGGTTGTATATTCCGCGCTAGGCTTGGGTTCGTCCGCGTTGGCTTCGTTTGTCATTTGCCTTGTCCGGGCTTGTTGGTCTCTTCCTGACCTCGTCGGTCTTGTTGGCCTTTTCTGTGGCCTCATTGCTGGCCATGTCGCTGATCTCGTTTGCCACGTCCACCACGCGAGCTGTAGAAGGCTTTCTTGTTGCCGTAATCGCTGCCTCTAACACCTGGGAGAGCGTCTCTGCCACCAGGGAGGACTTTGTGCCTCGACCACTTGAGAGGGCTTCGTAATTGCCTCGAACACCACCAGAGAGAACTTCGTGATTGCCTCGACACCAGGGAGGACTTCGCCTGCCACCTGGGAGGACTTCAGTATCGCCTCGCTGTTGTCACCATCTGGCGGGCTTCTTCACCACCTCATTGGCTGGTAATGACCATGCTCGTCTGTGCTTACAACAGGACTGTGTTAACCGTTGCCGGGTGCTTATACGACGCTCGTGCATGTTGCAGTGTAGTGTATATACTAGAGGAGTTTCTAGCTGCTAACTGGTATCCGCTAACCAGTATCCGCTAACCGGGCTATATAGCCACTCAGTCGCTAGCGGGGCTATTACACTTTTAGTCGCTGTAAATGATGACGTAAAACGAATTGGCGTAAAGTCACGTGGATACATATCGACTTGTAATCCCAATAGTTAGAAATTAAGTCATTTATTCTATTTTTAAATAATAAAGTACAGAAATAAAATTAAAACTAAGTTCTTTATTAAATATAGTATAGAAGAGATATATGTTGAATAAATAAGCAATAATTAATACCATTTTTACAAAAATATTATAATATCAAAAATAGAATAAAAGAAAAAAATATATAAATATATATATATATCTTAGATTATTTTAAATTTATTTATTTTTCTATAAAAAATAAATAAATAAATAAATAATAATAAAAAAATAATAAAATTTTATTATTTTTTTTTTTTTTTT
>RBNI01006705.1:0-11055 GCA_003990745.1 Jimgerdemannia flammicorona | reverse complement strand
CATAACTCAGCAACGCATGATCGGATTTCAATGTTTTTGGTATCATTAGATAGGCCTTATTAAGGGCTTTCAAATGACACCAAGATCATCAAATTTGGATGATTATTCATTGAGTTATTGATGTAAAAATTTAATTATCTAATTTGGAAATCAAAACAATGGTTGATCGAATCCCATCTGAGTTGATTCAGATGGGATTCAATCCAATTCAATCTGAATCCAATCCAGATTAAATTGACTTGTTAGGAGCACTAACCACAAGTATATCAAATATGTTCAAACTACAGATAGAACCTTCCTACACTCTGATGACCATATTCTGCAAATGCTCTAAGTCAGATATTGTAAGAGAGTTGCTTTTTAGGGTAACCATTACGTAGTTCTGGAAGAGTTTTCTGGAAGTTCTGGATATTCTGGAAGACCGTTTTCTTATGGTCAAGATCAATTTCATATGGAGTACATCCTCTATGCTTATTGATTTCAAGATCAAGTTGACATCTCAACCAAAGTCCTTTTTTAGACTAGTTCTGGATGTTCAGGATTTTCCATATTTCAGAAAGTTCAAGAAACTAAGACCAGCTTAGTTGAATTGGCATATTGCTGCAGACAATACCTAATTAGAAAATTTCGTGATGGGGTTAGGAGTGGGACCTAATAGGGAGCAGATTTACTTAAGAGTATTTTGTAGATTATTAAATAGGTTTATTTGCTATTCATGATATTGCTATACTAGGAGTAGTTGTGTGAAGGGATATTGTGGGGAAGTGTTCAGAAATATTCTTGTATGTTTGAGTCTCAGATTCTGAGGTCTGGGGGAGGGGGTATTTATTATAAGTGCATAATCTCCAAGCTACCAAAATCATGTGTCATCCTCAGAACTAATTTGAAAACCACATGTGAGACTACAAAACAAGTTACTGAAGAGATCATCTGATTACATGAAATATACCAGCAAGCATGAGAACCCACTGCCAAGACACAAGAATACTAGAAGAAGTACTACAACTATAAGACTGACTCTAGTGCTCCGAATGGATGGAGTTGATCCAGATGAGATTTGATTCAGATTTGTCATATGATGGATTTGAATTAACTCAGATTGGTCTCATAATCTGATCTGGATTGATCCGGATTGATCTATCGGGATTAATTCATCTGGATTGGTCCATCCAGATTGGTCCATCTGGATTGATTTATCTGGATTGAAATCTTTGGTGACTTCACCCTTTCTTTTATTCATTTCGCTCTTGTTTTTTTTTTCTTGCTACACTTTGGTGATATCACCCTTTCCTTTTACTCCCTCTCTTCTTTTATTCTTTTCTTTGTTCTTTTTCTTTGTTCTTTTTCTTTATTCTTTCCTACTGCATCATGAGCAAACAAAACAGTAGCCCTTAATTCATATGTTGGTCCAGTCTACTCATTTTTCATCCTGTAATGATTGTCAAAAGAGGGAGTATTCGAGGTAGAAACGCACTCTCTGCTGACAATGTTAGATTCTTTCTCATATGGACAGCACACAAGCTGCTCATCGAGAGCCAAAGGGGTGACAGTGGTGGCAGTGGTGATGGCGATGGTGATGGCGATGGCGAGGATGAGGGAGAATTCCAGCAACAACTCATGGTGGCCCTTCAGACCTTGGAATTCACAGACCTTATAGCTATGTATGTGGCAGCCTTTTTGGAGCAGCCGATAGTAGATGTAGATTGCTCACTCGGCTGCCACTTATTTACTTGTGTTTATTTAAACTTCCCCAGCATGACCCAATTCACCTTGTGCTTTTCTTAGAGTCTACAGCTCTATGGCGAGATCTGCCAACTTTATTCACAACATCTGGTCAAGATGAAGAAAAGCTGGCAGACGTTGCGGGGCATACCTTTGGTGGCTGAGCTGTTGAGTCAATACATCGCATGGCAGAGGTCTCAAAAGGAACAGAAGCAAGCCTTCATAAGCAATCTTGTACAACTTGTGCAACTTGTCAGCATGCAACTCATGCAACTCATCAGCATGCAGCTCACTTACTCACTCATGCTCTTTTTCTGAAATACCCATCTCCGTATTTTATTTAATTTCATTTTTATGTGGTCTCCCCCTAAAAAAACACCCACACCCATATGCAATCCACCTGCATGCAATCTGCCTACACACAACCCGCCCACATGCAACTTGCCCACATACAACCTGCCTGCATGCAACCCACCCACATGCAACTTGCCTGCACACAACCCGCTCGCACGCAACCCACCTGCACACAACCCGCCCGCCCGCATGCAACCTGCCCGCATGTAACCTGCCTGCACACAACCCACCTACATGCAACCCGCCCACACGCAACCCATCTGCATACAACCTGTCTGCATACTTATCTCAGTCCCTTAGATCAGGGCTCAGTTCCATTGGAAAGGAGAGTTCAAAGTTACCTGAGTTCAACCACATCTGGCATCTGATCAAATAGAGAAATTCGAGGGCAAGATGTTCAGCATGAGCAGTACCAATATTATCATTAAGGCTTGGGGGTCTATATTTGAATCAGAGCCAATTGTACTCAACCAAGAGGTCTATTGGCCAGCAGGAGTAACTAACAATGAAGAGAACCATATCTTTATTAACGAACATGGAGAGGTGGTTGTGATAGTGGTAAGGAACCTCTACAGTGACGAGCTTCGCCACCACATCAACGAGATTTGCGAGGATTGCATCAAATATCAGATAGCAGGAAAGAGGGGGTGAAAAAAGCAAAGAGGGGAGGTTTGGACAGGAATTGGGTATACTGCAACACTGGCGAAGGGTGGGTTCCAGAGTTCTGAAATCCCCCGCACTCGTTTCCCTTTTTTTTTAACCCCTCCCCAGATAAATCACACTCTTTGCCAATATACTCTTTTTTGATACAATTCCAGAGATGCACAAGATTCTGTACCCCTACTGGAACTTTAGAAGTGCTGTTGAAGAGCAAACTGCGCATGAGCATGACATGGTCTGTGTGGCGATGGCAGCTATGATCTGGGGTTCATTGAGCAGATTGGTAGAGCATATGGTAGGCCAGCTTGGTGGTGATCTCGGCATGACTGTACATACATTCTTGGCGCAATTTAGTATACTGTATGAGGTGAGGAGCTCTGCTTTTTTGGGGTGCTATAGCTCGGGGGGTTTCTGCCCCCCCACATACAAAAAGGACTGACTGGTTGCCATCTGTTTCGGCAGGTTTCCAAGCTGGGGCTCCTGGGGTTGGACCAAGGGCAGGCATCTACCAGTACAGCCTGGCAGTATGAGGTCCTGGGCCAAGGGTTCACTCAACTGTATGCTTGCATCACATCAGGATACATTGGGTGCAACCTTTCTCTGCCCATATACACAGATAACAATATCACCCTAGTAATGTTTTATGTCCTGGAAAGGAAGGGCCCAATCTGGGAGGATAGCAGCAGAGTCTGGTATGACCTCACCTATGGTTTCGGGGTCCTGTTTACAGCCAACATGGCTGTCCTATTCCAACTACACAACCACCATGGCACCGTCGCCTTTGAGAAGAGCTCGGACACAATAGTTATCACACTCACAATGGATGATAGGCTTATCAAGGCCTGAGACTGGCGGGTAGAGCAGTTTTTGTGAGGGTTAGACAATCTTTTGTGAGGATCAGACAATCTTTCATAAGGGTTAGGTAGCCATTTTACATGGGTTGGGCAGTCTTATGTGGGGGGGTTAAGCCAGGCGCCTCTTATGTAGCACTAGCTTAGCTGTTATGCAGGGCCCTACTGGCCCCTTGGCTCTGCTCTGTAGTGCCACTGATGTGGTGCTGCAGCGCAGGGCCAGGGTGCCCATGGGACCCGAACCAGTGACTTTGACTGCCAGAAATGCTCTCTGACTGCCAGAAGCACCCTTCAACCACCAGAAGCACCCTCCACCCCAGACTTCTTGGTGGCTTGGGGCTGCCCCTACACCACTGGCAGAGGGCTGCAAATTTTGTATGCTCCCTCTGCCTGCCCTGCCTATCCCAGACACTTGTGGCTTGGGGCTGCCCCTTGCTACCAGCGGAGGGCTACAAATTTTGCATGCTCCCTCCACTGACCCCATGTCCACCAACCTGCCAACCAACCCTGCCCACTGACCCGGGCGCTGACAGCTTGGGGCTGTACCTTGCTACTGGTGGAGGGCCACAAATTTTGTATGCTCCTCCCACCTACCCCCCCGATCTGGACACTTGCAGCTTGGAGCTGCCCCTTGCTGCTGGCAGAGGACTACAAATTTTGTACACTCCCTCTGCCGACCCACTGACCTGCCCACTGACCCACCCACCAACCCAGGCACTGGCAGCTTGAGGCTACCCCTTGCTGCTGGCTGAGGGCCACAAATATTGCGCGCTCCCTCTGCTACTGCCGCCAACTCTGCCCCACTTGGGCCACAAACTCCGGGCCAAGTCCTCAGGTTTTTTTTTCCTTTTTTATTATTTTGAAAGGTATTAATTTGAAAGGTATTAAATATTCCACAAGGCCAACCAACTTGTCTGTGGACTAACTGAATTTTAGTGGCCCAAGCCCCACCAAGACTTCAGATACATATATACCTGGATTGTCTCAGCATTCAGCATACACCTCTTTGGGGCAACGAGGTCTACCCTATCTGAGAACACCCGCTCAACGGGAGCACTGGAGGCAGGAATCGCCAGGTAGTCCTAAGCCATATTACACAGACTGGGGAAGTTCGTTTGATGCAGCTGCATGCCCTGGTGGGTAGAGTAGTAGTTAGATTGGTGGGTTAAATTGGCCCAATGCCTGCCTGACAATGCCTACCTGACAACCCACCTTCCACTAGTTGAGCACCTCCGTGCCCTCCAGCAGGACCATGCGGTCGCTGGCAAGGTAAATGGTAAGTTCATCTATTGACGGCAGCTCTTCCACTAATGGCTCCCTCTTCCTCTTTCTGCTGAAGTAAATATGAGACAGGAGGGATCTCTCAGTATATTTGTCTGGACTTCAGCCAGAACCTTATGGCAGTGCATAGTTTTTCCAGTACACTTCAATTACAGCCTGCTTGATTCTCTCAATGAAGTGCTGCTCTCAGCCCTGATCTT
Source organism: Jimgerdemannia flammicorona (assembly GCA_003990745.1). Classification (NCBI taxonomy): domain Eukaryota; kingdom Fungi; phylum Mucoromycota; class Endogonomycetes; order Endogonales; family Endogonaceae; genus Jimgerdemannia; species Jimgerdemannia flammicorona. Next base: position 5,987 of record RBNI01006705.1, on the reverse strand, counting down.
TATGGTATTGTAGCTTTAAGCATGAGTCCAGCACTGTTCGAAGAAAAGGAGAGTGAGTTTTTGCAGGGTTTCCTCTGTTTTGGAAGGGGCAATGGCTACATGCCGACATCGACATACCTGTGCTAATTGATTTTTTTTTTTTTTTTTAATGGACTCATAGTCCCATGGATTTTTATTGGAAGGGAACCTAGACTATATAGGCCAAAACCCTCCCCCACTACCCACCAAACAATATCCCCCCATTAACCTAGACTACTAAATTGTCCAGCAGTCTCACCGCTCCAGCTATGTCTGTCAAACACCGGCTACATCGACCCCCATAACATAGACTAGACTTGTCTGCTTACCAGGGCTGAATCATCATTTATACATGAGAGCACACCTATATGTCAGATCTAGCAGCGCCAGGACTGAATAAAGAATAGCCCCTCGAACCCCAAAAGAAAGCCCAAGGCAAAGAAAAACCCCCCAACCAACCAACAGAGAGCAAAGTAGATTCAAAGCAGGTGAGTAAAGGACTTACTTGTAGCACCTTCCTCAAAGGACTTACATATGGGCTAGGGCCTGAAGAGACCCCACCCCCACTCTCTGAGCCTGCAGGCCTCAATTACATTGCTGTGTTAGCTCCCGGTTCCAGTCAGGTACTGCTAAATGAGGAAGGTCTCACTCTCCAAGCCTGTAGGCCTCGATCGCATTGCCGCATCAGCTCCCAGTTCCAGTTGGGTACAGCCAGGATGCCAGCCCCTACATCACCCCACCTCCCACCAGTCAATCAAAAGGCCCCACTGAAATATTGTCTGCTCCAGCCCCGATGACTGCCCCCAGCCTGGCACCCCACTGGTTCACCGTAATCACCCTTCCTCCTATCTGTGATGGCCATCTCCCCTCCCATCCCAATATCACCCAAAAAGCAGTCACCTACACCAGAACCGTGCTCACCGGGAAGCTCACCAAAGCCAGAGGGCTCCACCACAGGCACCGAGGACCTGCAGGTAACCTACACTGAGCACTTGACACCCAAGGTCAGCTGACTCCCTACGTAGCCTAAGACATACCGAGACAGTACCTTGTTGGTGATGACAAAAGGAAGAAGGCACCGCACCAAAACGGATGCACTCCAGATGCAGCCGAAGACACCAGAAACCATGAAAAAGTGGAGAAGACACCAATCCGACACCGATAAAGGGGCAACTCATCACCATTGCCCTCCTCCCACCATGCCCATGCAGGCATAGCAAACCAACCCGAGGTAGAGGGGGTAATAATAGGGGAAAGGGAACTCGGAAGGTTGTCTACCAAACTTTGTGACTGGTAAGATAGTGGAGAAAGGGACCCCTGTGCTGATTGAGTATATGGCAGTATCTGTTTGGGAGTAGTACTTTCTGAGCTTGCTTAGAGCAACCTCCATGGCATCTCTCTGATCCAGGCTTAACTGCAAATCACCACAACCCTCCAGCCTGTCCTTGAGCTTGTCCTCTAGCCAGTCAATCAGAAGGTTGTATACTGATATCGCAGAGCTTATTGTCAGGGTCGTTTGTTTGACTATATTCTTCATACAATCGTCGAAACACTGGCAGTTATATGTAGTGAGGTATTGCATTGTACAGAGGTAGACAAAATGAGTATGGAGCCAGAGCAACCACCACTTACTTCCAAAACTCTGACAACATTCCTAAGTACATCCCACTTGCTTTCACCTAGAGCCTCGGCCCGTATTTCCTTATTGGCAGCCATCATTAAATCTATTGGCTTTTTTTTTTCTTTAAATAAATCTTCCATCATCTAAAACAGTTGCTTCAGCCAACCAAAGAAAAAAAGGATGCATACCACAGCAAACTCTAGCATGTGCTAGATCATTGCAAATATTGAGTTCCAACACATACAGACATCCAATATAAGCTCTTTTGGGACTAAACTGATTGCCCTACACTATACAGCAAATTTGTCTCATCATTGTGGGGATGATCGGACTGACACAACCAGTTTGCATAGCTTGGAAATTATACTCAGGGCCCCTCCTCTCTCGGATGTTTTGTCTATATGCATAAGATAGTTCTGAACAGCAAGGTTCAGTACTTGGGCCTGGTATCACACATGGCAGCTTTCTGCACCAAAGGCCATGTTTTCCTGTTTGAGGCTGGCTGCTAAAATTTGGAAAAATGTTGAGTTGTTTGTAGTATTGTCTGTCATAATGGCCAAAATCTGTACTTGAAATATTCAGTTGACAAATTATGCAAAAATAAATAACCAACAAAATCTGTTTTGTTTAAGGACCTCCCTCAAAATACTGACCTGATGGCAAGTCCCCCTTTTTTTACCTTAGTTGTGATCCCAAGCTCCCAGATATAACTAATAAAAGCATCTGCGATGTTGTCTCCAAAATGAGGGCCAGCAAGTTTGATGAAGTTAAGGGTGAGAGATTTAAGCTGCCAATCGAGGTCAATCTAATGACTGGTAATGCCCAGAAATGAAATTGCATTGGGGGATGTCCATGTGTCGATCGTAAACAAAATTTTGCCTGCCGAATTCTGCTTATTGAATGTAAGGTTAAATTGGTGAGCTCTTTTATATAATTCAGCTTACAAAGGTCACAGTGCTGCCCTTATTTTATCTGAAGTATCTGGCAGAGATTGTCGTGCTCCTTCCTATAGGCCTCCAGGACATCTTTGTGAATAGTATCAGCACTTGGCAAATATAAATCATGCTTAAGGAGACCAAAGATGCTATGCAATTGATCACTCTTGATGGTTGTGAATAGCTGGTCTATGCACACAATCCAGCGAATGAGCCGATTTTGAAATTCTGCTGAAGAGTATGGCTAAATATTTTTGATTAAATGGCATTGTTGATACAGAAATGGTTAGGCAATTGGATAAACATACCCATTATAGCTTAGATGTTGATTTTATTTGTCTCTGTATTCTTTTTGATTTTGTCAGAGTACTTGTCTTTTATGTGTTGATTCATGTTTGAGGTCATACCACTAAGTATTTTGAACTTCTGGCTGGTGCAGTTTATGGGGGTGGATGAAATAATATCATGTGTATATCAAATAAGTCAATAGGTGTGTCTTAATTTTTTATCTGTAATAATTACAAACAACATCATCTTCTATCTTAGCACAATGTTGCCAGATTTTGGAGCAAGGATTGCATGGAAGGTGTGGAGCTATCAGAAATGTTTGACTTGAAGCATCATCAGTACTGTGAACTGTTGAAGACTGATCTGTCAATATGTATGTTTGTATATTTGCATATATATGTGTGTATATTGTGTATATTGTGTTATGGACATATCTGGCATATGAGTCATGTGGAGGATTTGGATTGGAGGATTCAGTTGAAGGATTCGGATTCGGATTCGGATTGGAGGATTTGAATTGGAGGATTTGAATTAGAGGATTCGAATTGGAGGATTTGGATTGAGTGATTTGGATTGAGTGATTTGGATTGAGTGATTCAGATTGAGTGATTCAGATTGAGTGATTCGGATTAGGGTGGTTCGGATGGATGATTCAGATGGGGTGATTCAGATGGGGCAATTTGGATTAATCTGAGTTGATTCAGATGGCTTTGGATTTAAGATTTGGATCAAACTGTCATGTGATAAATCAAATCCGGATTTGATTCGAATTGACTCGTTCAGAGTACTATTTGTCAATAATCATTTCACAGATTAAAAGAGCTCATAAATTGTGGGTTGGTAAGTCTATTGAATATTTTATCAATTCTGGGTAATGGGTAACAGTTCTTGATGATCTGTTCATTAAGGTCATAATAATCAATATACATTTATAGATCTCCTTCTTTCTTGATAATAGTGCTCCAAATGAGTCAATTTGAATCAAATCCGGATTCAATTTGTCACATGATGGTTTGATCCGAATCTCAAATCCGAAGCCATCCAAATCAACTCAGATTAATCCGAATCACCCCATCTGAATTGCCCCATCTGAATCACCCATCCAAACCACCACAATCTGAATCACTCAATCCGAATTACTCAATCTGAATCACTCAATCTGAATCACTCAATCCAAATCACTCAATCCGAATCCTCCAATTCGAATCCTCCAATTTGAATCCTCCAATTCGAATCCTCCAATCTGAATCTGAATCCGAATCCTTCAACCAAATCCTCCAATTCAAATCCTCCACATGACTCATATGCCAGATGCATCCACAACACAATACATACAATACATACATATATATATGCAAACATGCAAATACACATGTCGACAGATCAGTCTTCAATAGTTCACAGTACTGATGATGCTTCAAGTCAAACATCCCTGATAGCTCCACACCTTCCATGCAATCCTCGCTCCGAAATCTGGCAACATTGTGCTAAGATAGGAGATGATGTTGTTTGTAATTATTGCAGGTAAAAAATTAAGATACACCTATTGACTCATTTGACACACACATAATATTGTTTCATCTACCCCCAAAAACTGCACCAGCCAGAAGTTCAAAATGCTTAGTGGTACGATCTTGAACATGAATCGACACATAAAAGACAAGTACTCTAACAAAATCAAAAAGAACATAGAGACAAATAAAATCGACATCCAAGCTATGGTGGGTATGTTTATCCGATTGCCCAACCATTTCTGTACCAACAATGCCATTTAATCAAAAATATTTAGCCATACTCTTTGGCAGAATTTCGAAATCGGCTTATTTGCTGGATTGTATACACAGACCAGCCATTCACAACCATCGAGAGTAATCAATTGCATAGCATCTTTGGCCTCCTCAAGCATGATTTATATTTGTCAAGTGCCAATACTATTCACAAAGATGTCCTGGAGGCCTATAGGAAGGAGTACAATAATCTCCGCCAGATACTTCAGGTAAAATAAGGGCAGCACTGTGACCTTTGCAAGCTGAATTATATAAAAGAGCTCACCAATTTAATCTTATATTCAATAAGCAGAATTCGGCAGGCAAAATTTCATTTACGATCGACACATGGACATCCCCCAATGCAATTTTGTTTCTGGGTATTACCAGTTATTGGATTGATCTCGATTGGCAGCTTAAATCTCTCACCCTTGACTTTGTCAAACTTGCTGGCCCTCATTCTGGAGACAACATCGCAGATGCTTTTATTAGTTATATCCGGGAGCTTGGGATCACAACCAAGGTAAAAAAAGGGGGACTTGCCATCAGGTCAGCATTTTGAGAGAGGTTCTTAAATAAAACAGATTTTGTTGGTTATTTATTTTTGCATAATTTACCAACCGAATATTTCAAGTACAGATTTTGGCCATTATGATAGACAATGCCATAAACAACTCAACATTTTTCCAAGTTTTAGCAGCTAGTCTCAAACAGGAAAATGTGGCCTTTGGTGCAGAAAGCTGCTGTGTGCGATGCCAGGCCCACATACTAAACCTCGCTGTTCAGGACTATCTTACACATATAGACAAAACATCCGAGAGAGGAGAGGCCCTGAGTATAATTTCCAAACTGTGCAAACTGGTTGTGTCAGTCCAATCATCCCCACAATGATGAGACAAATTCGCTGCGTAGTGTAGGGCAATCAGTTTAGCCCTGAAAGAGCTTATATTGGACATCTGTATATGTTGGAACTCAATATTTGCAATGATCCAGTATGTGCTGGAGTTTGCTGTGGTATGCATTCTTTTTTTCTTCGGTCGGCTGAAGCAACTGTTTCGGATAATGGAAGATTTATTTAAAGAAAAAAAAAAAAAAAAAAAAAGCCAATAGATTCAATGATGGCTGCCGATAAGGAAATATGGGCCGAGACTCTAGGTGAAAGCAAGTGGGATATACTTAGGAATGTTGTCAGAGTTTTGGAAGTAAGTGGTGGTTGCTCTGGCTCTACACTTGTTTTATTTGCCTCCACACAATGCAACACCTCACCATATATAACTGCCAGTATTTCAACGATTGTACAAAGGATATAGTCAAACAAATGACCCTGACAATAAGCTCTTTTTTTTTTTTTTTTTTTTT